>SJYC01074496.1:0-74405 GCA_006408675.1 Madoqua kirkii
CCGCCCCCGGGTCCCCTGCACCGCCATGGATGGCCAGCTCCTGCCGGTGCTGGTGCTGCTACTCGGGGCCTCAGGCCTGTGCGAACAGGGGCTGGGGCCTGGGGGTCCCTTGGAGGAGCCCCCAGAGGAGAAGTCGCCTGAGGAGAAGCCCCCCGAGGAGGAGCCCCTGGAGGAGGATAGGGTCTTGGTGCTGAGCCGGCAGACCCTGGGCCAGGCCTTGCAGGAGCACCCAGCCCTGCTGGTGGAATTCTGTGAGTGCTGGGCCAGTGTGGCTGGGGACCCGCAGGGGCCGCCCGGGTGCTCTGCTCCACCTTCGCTGTGCTCCTGGGGCTCCATCAGAGCCCTGGGGCAGAGCTGGGCCTGAGGTCCAGACTCACGGTGGGGAGGCACAGGTGCAGGGGAGAACCAGGCAGTGTCCCCCAGGCTCTTCCGTGAAGGGCCAGCCAGCACTCAGGCTTACATGCGTCCATCTGGGGTTGTACAGCCCGTTCACAGGCACGAGCCACTCCCAGCCGGTAGGCCTCCACAGGCAGATGGCGGGAGCTGGCTTCAGGGGTGGCCACGGAAGATCCGTTCCAAACCCACTCTGGGGACAGTGCCGGCCACTGCAGCCCCACGCGGGGGCCCTCAAGGAGCCTGGCCTCTGGTGCCTGGGCTGTGTGTGGCTGAGGCTCAGGTAGGCCCCTGACGAGGTGGGTGTGGACTGGACGTGCTGCTCCCTGCCGGATCTCAAGTGTGGAGCTGGCCCCGAGGTTGGCCGGCTCTGGCCGGGCCGGAGCAGAGCTGTGGCGGGGGAGGTGAAGGCCTGGAGCGCTCATGGGTCTGTCCTCCAGATGCCCCGTGGTGTGGGCACTGCAGGGCCCTGGCCCCTGAGTACAGCAAGGCAGCCGCCCTGCTGGCAGCAGAGTCGGCCAGAGTCACGCTGGCCAAGGTGGATGGGCCCGCGGAGCCAGAGCTGGCCGAGGAGTTTGCGGTGACAGAATATCCTACGCTCAAGTTCTTCCGAGACGGGAACCGCACACACCCGGAGGAGTACACTGGTGCGGGGCGGGTGAGGCGGGGGCGGGCGAGGAGCGGGCGGGCAGCAGAGGCTGGGCCTCAGCTGAGGGGAGTCTCCGCAGGCCCCCGGGAGGCCGAGGGCATTGCCGAGTGGCTGCGGCGGCGTGTGGGGCCCACGCCAGGCGGCTGGAGGACGAGGAGGACGCTCGCGCACTCATGGACTCCCGGGATGTGGTGGTCATTGGCTTCTTCCAGGTGCGCTGAGGGCTGGGGCCGGGACTGGGAGCAGGGTGTGGGCCCGGCGGCCTCACAGGCCCGGCCCCTCAGGACCTGCAGGACAGGGACGTGGCTACCTTCCTGGGCCTGGCCCAGGATGCCCTGGATATGACCTTTGGCCTCACGGACCGGCCGCAGCTCTTTGAGAAGTTCGGCCTCACCAAGGACACAGTGGTCCTCTTTAAGAAGGTGGGTCAGGTGGGCTCAGGGAGGAGCTGGGGTTGGGGCGCCGGTTCCCATTGACCCACCTGGCATCGTCCAGTATGACGAAGGGCGGGCGGACTTCCCGGTGGACAAGGAGCTGAGCCTGGACCAAGGGGACCTGTCTCGCTTCCTGCTCACGCACAGCATGCGCCTTGTCACAGAGTACAACAGCGAGGTGAGTGGGCTGCCGGGTAGGTGCGGGCGGAGGGCAGTGGCCGTGGGGCCCTCCACAAGCTTCACCTGCCCCTGCAGACATCCTCTAAGATCTTTGAGGCCAGGATCCTTAACCACCTGCTGCTGTTCGTCAACCAGACGCTGGATGCCCACCGGGAGCTGCTGGCAGGCTTCCGGGAGGCGGCTCCCCATTTCCGGGGGCAGGTACTGGCTGTGCCTAGGGGCTGGGGTGGTGGGGCTGCGAGGAGCCCACGTGGACTCCCTGTCGGCAGGTGCTGTTCGTGGTGGTGGATGTGGGCGCCGACAATGACCACGTGCTCCAGTACTTTGGCCTCAAGGCCCAGGAGGCCCCCACCCTGCGCTTCATCAACGTTGAGACCACCAAGAAGTATGCACCGGAGCATGGGGCACCAGTCACCGCCGCCACCGTCACAGACTTCTGCCGCGCGGTCCTGGGTGGAGGGGTCAAGGTCAGTGGTGGGCTGCCCATGGGGTGGAAGCAGCAGCTACCGGGAGACTCCCAGTGAAATCCCTGGCCCTGTTCCCTAGCCCTATCGCTTGAGCCAGGAGGTCCCCCCAGACTGGGACCAACGGCCAGTCAAGACCCTCGTGGGCAAGAATTTTGAGCAGGTGGCTTTTGATGAGACCAAGAACGTGTTTATCAAGTTCTGTGAGTGTGGCTGTGGCGGGTGGCGGGCAGCAGCTGGCGGGGGCCCTGCTGCCTGTGCTGACGTGTTCCCCCCTAGACGCCCCGTGGTGCGCCCACTGCAAGGAGATGGCCCCAGCCTGGGAGGAGCTGGCCGAGAAGTACAGGGACCACGAGGACATCGTCATCGCCGAGTTGGACGCCACAGCCAACGAGCTGGAGGCCTTCCCTGTGCACGGTTTCCCTACCCTCAAGTACTTCCCAGCAGGGCCTGGTCGGAAGGTGCGGCCTGGGCTTGGTCTGGGTGCTTCCGTCCTCAGCTGGAGGTGGGGCATGGCCTCGGAGGGTCAGCTTTGGGTCTAGGAGGCGGGGTCCCCAGACCATGTCCCTCCTCAGGTGATTGACTACAAAGGCGCCAGGGACCTGGAGACCTTCTCCAAATTTCTGGACAGTGGGGGCGAGCTGCCCGCAGAGGAGCCCGTGGAGGTGCCTGAAGCCACCTTCCCGGTGGGTGTCTGTCCCCAGGCTCCAGGCCTCGGGCCAGTCCTCTGGAGGGTAGCTGTGGGCGGGCATGGGCAGGGCTGGGCGGAAGGTGTGGCATCCAGCTGGGTCTCTGTGACCCTTGCCAGAAGCCAGGAAACACCACGGAGCCCAGGGACGAGAAGCCAGGAAGCAGCACGGAGCCCAGGGACGAGCTATAGCTGTCTGCCGTCAGCACCCACCCAGGAGCCATGTCCGGGGCCACGAGAGCAGCCGTGTGAATAAAGAGCTCCGGTCCTGGACTGTGTGTGGTTCCTAAGAAGGGCAGCTCTCGTCTTGGTTAGGCCCCATTTCAGCCCCTGGGGTCCCTACATGCTGGGTGGGGCCCAGCCCGGGTCTGCCGCCTCACCAGGGCAGGAAGGAAGCCCACAGCACTGCTGTGTTTGGCCCTGCCCTCTCCCCCAAGCTGCCAGCATGGCTCCATGCCCCCTACCCCATGCCCGAGGCTGGGCCCGACCTTGAAGACTGCTTGACAGGCAGGGCACATATGCCGGGAACCTGGCAACCATGTCGGACAGTGCAGTCCACAGCCAGGGAAGGTTCAAAAATGGTTTTATTTCATTATTATCCAAGTACCTTTGAAAAGATAATTGTACAAGTCAGCGCATGAAAAACGGGCTCAGGGCAGCCCCCCGCTGGTGCGGGCCTGAGAAATGTACATATTTACAGGGGCCCTGGGGAGGGCGGCCCGGACCCGCTGAGCCGGCTCGGGCCTCGGTGCTCGGCGCCGGGCCCACACAGTGGCAGGCCAGAGACAAGCTGGTTGAAGGCACTCGGTGACATGGACAATGGACAGAGGCCCCGGAGCCCCTGCACCCTGGCTCTGGGGCAGGCCACGGTGGGCAAACGCCAGGGACGTCCGCTTAGCAGCATGGGGTCGCTGGGCAGGGTCTCCAGGTGGCCCCATGGCGGGACCCCCATGGGTGCGGGCTAGCACGCATCTCTGGGAGCAGGGGCCCCAGTGGACTCCCGCCCTCCTGAACACAGAGGGGCCGGACGGGCTGCCTGGACAGGCACACCGCCCCGCCAGCAGCTGCGCCCACTGCACGCGCGGGAGTGGGCAGCGCAGCACGGGCCCTCGTGGAGCCGGGGGCGCAGCGGCCAGGCCACCAGTCAGTCCACCTTCTCCACTTTGCCGATGACCTTCTCCTCGAAGACGGGTAGCACGGCCGCATCTTCACGCACCTCCTCGAACACCACGCCGCACTCGAACTCGTCGCTCACTTTCTTGAAGTAGAACCTGTGGTCGGGAGGAGGCACTGAGGGCGGCGGGGCCAGGCAGCCGGGTGGCCGCCCCCCAGCACCTCCTGCAGGCCAGCGAGCTGGTGGCTGAGGCCTTGGTGCCTGAGCGCTGGTGCCAGACGCTTGCAGGTCCCTGCCCCAGCCTCTGCGAGGAGAGGTGGGTGGGCTCAGGGTCCCCGTTCCCTCCGCTGGCTACTGCGCGCACTCGGCCCTGCAGCCCCCAGCGGGGTTTCCCGGCCACTTGGTGGACGGAGGAAAGCATGCAGGCAGGCCTCCATGGGCTGGCCCTAGACCAGACCCCATGGGCCCCAGCATGTCCTGCAGTGCCCCTAGCGGCCTGCAGGGCAGACCTGCAGTGGAGGCCTGGCTTCCACAGTCCTGTAAAAACACCTGGTCAGGAAGCCAACATAAGGCCGGCTCGGGCTGCACCAGCATGGGTGCCCTGGTCAGCCTGCAGGACCTGGTCCCTGAGCTGAGGCCACACACGGCTCGCCTGTTGCAGGGTGCACAGCAGCAGCCCACGGCCAGGCAGACGGGGGTGGGACTCAACGGGAGGGGAGCACATGGCTCTGTGCTGCGAACCACCCCCCGCCTCTCACCTGTAGTTGCCCTTCTTGGTCAGCAGCTCCTTGAACTGGCCCAGGGTGACTGCACGGCCCCGCACCAGGGTCCGGTAAGGGATGGGCTCTCCGCAGAAGTAGTAGGCCACGACAATGCTGTCGCATGGCTGGGCACTCCCACCGCCCGCCTTCCTCTGTGATTTCGTCCTGAGGGCCGAGAAGCATTGTGACCGCTGGGGCTGGGGCCCTACCAGGTGCCCCAGAAGATGACAGGGCAGAGCCTGCAGGGTGAGCTGCATCTCACTCGGAAACGCCGTGTGTCCACAGGCCCCGCTGCTCACCCCACCCCAGCCACGGCCACCCCTGGGGGCTCACGCTACACACTTCCATGCTGTGCCAGCCCAGACCAAGATGCAGACACAGCCAGCCAGCTGTCTGCCACTGTCTGCCACCCACTTCAAGGCCCTGGTCTCACTGTGGGGGCGGACCCACCACCCAGACCACGTGAAATGGGCGAGCAGGCTTCTCAGGAGGACCCCACGGTAGGCGCCTCTGCCACGTGGCTCAAGACGGCCGGCCCCTGGCTCTGCGATAGCAGGCGGGGTGGCTCGGCCTGTGTCCCTGTGAAGCCACCTTCAGAAACACTCCAAGGCCGGGGACTGGACAGCAGAACTGCTGGATCCGGAAATGGACCCACCTCACAGCAGAGAGCTGCTTACAAGACCAGAGGTAGCACCAGCCCCTTCTCCAGAAAGGACTGAGGCCCGCGGCACCTCCTACATGGGCAGCGAGGGGCCTCCTCTCGACGGGCAGCACTTGTGCCCTCCTGAGTCCCATCCAATGAACACCCCAGCTGCCCAGTGGGCCCAGGCGTAGCCCTTGGCTCTGGCCAGGTGGGCGGCCAGTGTTGCGCCAGGAAGGCCCTGAGCTACAGCAGGCTCTCCTCTCCATGGGGACCCCCCACGCCGGTGCTCCTGGTCACATAGTAGGCGGTCACCTCAGCTGAGCAGCCACCTCCAGCTTGAGCCAGGCTCATGACGCCTGCTTCCCTTCCTTCGGTCCTGGGACCTCAGGCTTGGCCCAACCCAGGAGCTGCCTGGGATTCCCAGGGGGTCCATTCTCTACACAAGAGCACCCCGCACAAACAGTAGCAACGGGGAGGCTCAGAGCAGAGCCCTCGGCCGCACACGACGAAGGACTGGGGGGATGGTCGGCAAGGGCTGAGTGGCCCTTTCTGCTCAGGAACAGGGTGGCCTGTGCTGTTCATGTATGGCCCTTGGGCCCTGGATGCCCAGGCCGGCTAGTGTGCACGGGCATGGACCACGCACCCCCACACTCTGCATGTGGGACCAGAGCCGGCTCGCTCGCTGTGCGCACGGTGCCCGGGGCCTGCGCTTTGCTCAGCAGTGCCCAGGGGAGTCAGGGCCGCAGCCCCGAGCCCACCACACCAGGCAGGTCACTGCAGCGAGGGCCGAGGCCTCGTGCGGGGCGCAAGGCCTTGTGTGGGACGTGCAGACCCCTCGCGGGCCCGTTGCTTGCCGTCCCCACATGGACGGCCAGGGCTCCTCTCACAGACACACGAGTAGCCCCAGCTCCTCAGGCGCGGCGCCCAAGCTCCCGTCGCGGGCCGGCCAGCACTGGGAGGACCCAGGGGGGCGCACGTACTCTGTCTCGGAGAGCTCCAGGTCGGACACCGCCGGCACGGCGCTCAGCACGGGCGTGCACGCTGGCCTGACGCAGCAGCGCCCCCGCTGGATACCTCCTGCACATACCTAGGGAACAACGCGCAGTGAGCTGCCGCCCGGGCCGGGCCTCCAGCAGCGCTCAGCTCAGCCATGCTCGGCAGCAAAGAGGAGGCGCCCGCTGTGCGGGGCCAGCAGGACAGCAGGCCCTCGTGGTTGTGGAGCTGGAGGTCAGCGCTCCGTCAGAGCAGGTGGGACGCTGGCGCTTCTGCCCACCAGGTCTTCACTAGGCAGACCTTGGGCTCCTGAAACCCACAGGCAGGCGCCTGCTGCTCCGTGCACTCAGAGGAGCCTTCGCCTCCAGAGGGAAACAGACCCTGACCTGGCCCTGCAGCTCAGTCACTGCCAGCTGAAGAGGGCTCACCGCCCACTGCTCCCGTCCCAGGGCCATCCACCTCGGGTGTGGTGCTCTGCGGCCCTGATATGACTTCAATTTTGACCGCCCTGGGTGGGGTCACCCCAAGAGGAGGGCCCAGCGGACCTCTGCTCTGGGGTCTTTGCTGTCTACAAAAGGCGCACATGTCCTGGACCAACCAGTGTGGAGCGCCCGAGCCCCCGTGTGGCTCACCTGTGTCACAGCCAGACAGGAGCCGCCACCGGGCAGGGCCCGTGGGTGCTGGCGCAAAGAGCAGACCACAAACACAAGACCACAAGCAGGGAGCCCTGCAGGGGCAGGCGTGGCAGGATGGGCCTGCTCATTGCAGTGCCCTCCGGGGCAGCCCCGCTGCTGACCTCCACCCTCCAGCTCATGGGCCGGCCCACCAGGCCTCGGGCACTGCCCTCTCCCCAGGCCACGCAGACCAGCAAGACCTCAGTACATGACACGGCTGCTGTAAACAGGGTCACCTTCAGGGACCAGGGACACGCGTGGCCCTCCCGTGGGGGCGGCGGGCTGGAGCAGGTCTGCACCCGGGTGCCAGCTTCCCCAGAGCAGCACGGACTCTGCAGCAAGGCCCAGCCCCAGGAGCCCAGCTGACTGGAGAATGGACACAGGGACTAGTGACACCCGGGACAGTACTGCCAGCCGGCGACCACACCCCGTCTCCAGACCCTCAGAGCCCAGACCACCTTGGAGTCCCGAGCGGCTGGCACACCCGGGAAAGGGACCGCCAAGGCCCCACTGCCAGGGTCCAGTGTGGAGGGATGACCTGCCCCACGAAGGGCCGCACTGGCCCTGACAGCCATGCAGGGCGCCATGAGGAGGGCCGTGGGGCTGGGATCTCAGCACCGAGAGCGAGACACCAGGGGTCCCCTGCGCAGCTGGGAACAATCAGGCCCCTTCGCGGATGCGGTGGGCCTCAGCCGGCACTCAGAGCGCAGCCGCAGGCCAGCCGAGGCGCAGAAGGGCTCCTGCCCCGGACGGATGCTGTGAGGACCACGCACCTCTGCTTCGAGGGCGCCTTGCTGGCCCTCTTCTCCTCCTCCTCCAGGCGCCGGCGCGCCTCCTCCAGCTGCGTCAGGGGGTTGGGGGCGGGGTTGGGCGGCATCGTGGGGTCTTGAATGAAGAGATGCGAAGGCTGCACCGAACTCCGGAGCTGGGCGCTGACCCAGGGGTGCACGGCCCCGGGGCGCTCAATGGACAGGGGCCTGGAGCTCTCGTGGGCCTGCTGCTTCTTAGCCCCGGACGACCTTCGGGGGCAACAGAAGCAGTTGAGCCGCGTCCAGGCCCTGCACAACCCCCACCCGATGCACAGCCTTTCTGGAGACCTGCTCTAATCTGTGCTCATCGCTTTCTGAAATATAAATCATACCCTACGTGGACATTTTCTTAATGTTTCCCCATGAAGACTTCTTTTACATAAAGGTTTTTTGTTTTTAAAAAGTATTTTGATATTAGAATAAGTGTTCTTGGGACTTCCTGGAGGTCAGATGGCTGAGACTCCCAGCCCCCAATGCAGGGGGCCTGGGTTTGATCCCTAGTCAGAGAACTTGCTCTCACATGCCCCAACCAAGACCCAGGGCAGCCAAATAAACAAAAGCTTAACCTTTATCATTCCTTTAAAAATACAAATAAATACAGGGCTCTTTGTGAAAAACTTGAAATGTTCATGAAATTCTAGAAAAAAATAAAATGATTTAGCAATAGCCACTCAGTATGTTCAGCGTATTTCCTTCCCCACTGAAAACACCTGCCATGGTTGGCATAATTCTGATCACATGCTGTTTCCTGCCTTTCCTCCACATGATACCCCGCCATCAGATACCAAGAACCTTCTACATCTGCGTGACCTGCCATCACTCAACCACTGCATGGAATTCGAGTGAAAACACTGCCTCTCTCAGCTGGACTAGAGGCTTCAGAAGGGGGGCGTGTCCCCAGGAGAAAAATGAGGGAATCCCAGGAATGACACCCGGGGGGAGAGGGCTGACAGCGCCAGTGTGATGTGACCTGCCCCATGGGGAGGTGGACTCCTCCTAGGACCCATGAGGCCCCCGCCTTCTCACTCCCTGCTCTGTGCCCTGTCCCCAGGTCCATAGACCCCAGAAAGGCCTGCACGATGGAGCCCACAGCGTACCCAGGACACTGCTTCTGGACTCATCTTCCCAAGGAAACCCTCCAGCTGGGGTGGGGCAACGGCCAAGGAGTGAACCGCCGGGACAGGTTTTGTGAGTGCAAAGGGTCTGGACCCAAGAGCTCAGGACCAGGGAAGTCCATGGCTGGCCAGCCCCAAAGCCCAGGCCCCTGCCCACCCTGCCCCCATCACGAACAGGACGGGTGACACTGAAGCCGACATGGAGTGGGGGGACTCGGAGCAGAGGCATGTTCTCTGGCAGTTGAGGTCAAGAAGGCCAGATCCAGAGGCTCCTCCTGGAGGGGCTCTCCTCCACAGGGCTGTAGGATCCTGCCTAGTGGGGCTGCAGCAGCTGACCCCACCAGTGGGCACTCCTGCCTGGAACACTGACGTTGTCACCAATGCCCACCCCGTCACAGGGCCCACACAGGGAAGGGTTGACCTCACGTTGCCATGGGCTGGCCCTGGCCCCATGGGCACATGGCCTGCACAAACTGCCGCCTGGCACCGATAGCAGGCTCTAGAGCTGGCAGGGATTCAGAGCCAGGGTGGGGAACAGAGCTGGGGGGACGGGGTAGCCAGGGACAGGGAGGACTCAGAGCCAGGGCGAGGGGAGGACTCAGAACTGGGGTGGGGGGACTCAGAGCCGGGGTGGGGGAGAACTCAGAGCCGGGGAGGTAGGGGACCCAGAGCCGGAGGGGGGGCGCTCAGCCGGGGGCCCTCACCCATGGCCCGCCTTCCGGTGCCGGCTGATCTCCTTTTCACCCTCGATAATCCACTGCATGATCTTCTGGTTCTTCTCGGCATCCTCAGACGGGCCTGGAGCCTCTGTGCTGCTGCTCTTCCCCAAGTCCACCTTCTTGGAGTTTCTCTTGGAGGTCGTGCCCGCCTTCCCGCTGTAAGAGCAAGGCCTGGTCACTTGATTCTTCACCCGGCCCAGGCTAGACAGCTGGCCGGGACCCTCAGGGCTGGGGAGGACAGCCCGCAAGGGCCCTGCCTGCACGTGGGGCTTTGGCCACACTCTTGCAGGTGCGGCCGGGCTGTTTCAGGCCGACTCTGTGGACAGAAGGCGTCCAGGCAGCTCGGGCCCAGCCACCCGTCCTCTCCCAGACACCACCCCCGAAACGGGCCCATCCAACCCAACGGTGCTTCAGGGCTGGAGCCCCGTGGCTGTGCACCCAGGCACGCACTCCCACCAAACCACGCTGGCCCTGGCTTAAGGACTCCTCAGGGAAACTCTGGCCCAAGGGTGGCACAAAGGACCCTTCTCTGGGGCACACCACCTGCACTGACGTGTGCCGGGGCGAGGGACCGCTGCTCATACTCACCCGTAGGCCAGGCTGTCGCCGGTGGCAGCGGGGGCGCCCGTGTTCTCCACGTGGCTGCGGGGCTTGGCTGTGTGACTGTGCAGCTCCGGGCCCCAGGAGAAGCTGCCCGGGACCCGGCGGGCAGCCTCGGCCTCAGATGGCTCCTTGGGCCGGGCCGCACCGTGGTGGCTGTGGTGGTGGCCGTGTCTGTGGAGGTGCAGCCCAGCCGGGTCCAACTTTGCCCCCAACTTGGGCACATGCTTTCCGTGCCCGGGCACGGCACTCCCCAGCACCCCGATCTTGGGCACGTGCGCACTGTCCGGGGAGCGGTGACCAGGCCCCGGCGACTGGCAGCCGGGCGTCCTCATGACTCGCTGCACGTGCTCGTCCAGGATGCTCTCAGGATTTTCCTCGTGTGCGTCCCGCAGCCCCGCACAGCCCACGTCCGCATAGCGGGAGGGGAAGTGGTGCCAGGCCGGGGCCGAGGGCAGCTTATGGCTGGCGCCCTGGGAGCCAGACGGCATGTCGCTGTCGTCGCCTTCCTCCTCCTGCTGGGACAAGACAGCATGGCACCTCTCGGCACTAGCTGCACAGTGGAGACCCCATGCTTGGGGACACAAGGCACAAAGGCCCAAGCCCCGAGCTGGGGATGAAGCCAGGCCAGTGAAGGGCAGGAGGGGCAGCCCAATCCAGAGTGGCCCCACGCCAGTGTGGCCAGTCTCCGGGAAGATGCAGTGGATGCGGGCTGGCCTGGGCTCCCCTCCCAAGTGCAGGGACAGGGCCACACAGACTGCCAGGATGCCTGGCACCACGTCCACATTAAGCTTCTCAATAAAAATTTTTATTTTTTTCAATTGTTTTCCTATTCCTCAATTTTACCACCGTATTTTCTATCATATTTTCCCAGCAAACACTGCCCTATAAGGGCAGAAGAGCTCCTGGTTTTTCCTTTTCTTGCTACGAGTGTTAATAAATTATCATATCAAACTAGCAGAATTTCCTTTGACTCTGAGAGTTACTGTAAGCAGACCTGTAATCATACACATTCAATCACTTCAATCCTGAAACACACAACTCACATTCACTGTTTCATCTTGATGAGTTGCCCTGAGTGTGTATCATAATAAAACTGTGGAAAATTCTGAAAGAGATGGGAATACCAGACCACCTGACCTGCCTCTTGAGAAATCTGTATGCAGGTCAGGAAGCAACAGTTAGAACTGGACATGGAACAACAGACTGGTTCCAAATAGGAAAAGGAGTACGTCAAGGCTGTATATTGTCACCCTGCTTATTTAACTTATATGCAGAGTACATCATGAGAAACACTGGACTGGAAGAAATACAAGCTGGAATCAAGATGGCTGGGAGAAATATCAGTCACTCCAGATATGCAGATGACACCACCCTTATGGCAGAAAGTGAAGAGGAACTAAAAGCCTCTTGATGAACGTGAACGAGGATCATGGCATCTGGTCCCATCACTTCATGGGAAATAAATGGGGAAACAGTGGAAACAGTGTCAGACTTTATTTTTCTGGGCTCCAAAATCACTGCAGATGGTGATTACAGCCATGAAATTAAAAGACGCTTACTCCTTGGAAGAAAAGTTATGACCAACCTAGATAGTATATTCAAAAGCAGAGACATTATTTTGCCCACTAAGGTCCGTCTAGTCAAGGCTATGGTTTTTCCTGTGGTCATGTATGGATGTGAGAGTTGGACTGTGAAGAAGGCTGAGTGCTGAAGAATTGATGCTTTTGAACTAGGGTGTTGGAGAAGACTCTTGAGAGTCCCTTGGACTGCAAGGAGATCCAACCAGTCCATTCCGAAGGAGATCAGACCTGGGATTTCTTTGGAAGGAATGATGCTCAAGCTGAAACTCCAGTATGCTGGCCACCTCATGCAAAGAGTTGACTCACTGGATGCTGGGAGAGACTGGGGGCAGGAGAAGGGGATGACAGAGGATGACATGGCTGGATGGCATCACTGACTCAATGGACGTGAGTCTGCGTGAACTCCGGGAGTTGGTGATGGACAGGGAGGCCCAGTGTGCTGTGATTCACGGGGTCGAAAAGAGTCGGACAGGACTGAGCAACTGAACTGAACTGAACTGAGCAGAAGCTGAGAGAAGGGATGACTGAGCCACCCCACGCTACAACATGAACAAGGCTCCAAGAGTCTCCACAGGACTCCGCACCACTGCAGAAGTGCACGCGGTCATCCACACATGCCAGCTGTGGGCACAACGACTCAGAAATGGCACCAAAGAGGACAGCGTGGGAGAGGGGGCGGATGGGGGGGACATGCAGCCCTGTGGGCGAGCTGGGAGCCACCCTGGAGTGCTGGTCATGTATGGATGTGAGAGTTGGACTGTGAAGAAGGCTGAGTGCTGAAGAATTGATGCTTTTGAACTAGGGTGTTGGAGAAGACTCTTGAGAGTCCCTTGGACTGCAAGGAGATCCAACCAGTCCATTCCGAAGGAGATCAGACCTGGGATTTCTTTGGAAGGAATGATGCTCAAGCTGAAACTCCAGTATGCTGGCCACCTCATGCAAAGAGTTGACTCACTGGATGCTGGGAGAGACTGGGGGCAGGAGAAGGGGATGACAGAGGATGACATGGCTGGATGGCATCACTGACTCAATGGACGTGAGTCTGCGTGAACTCCGGGAGTTGGTGATGGACAGGGAGGCCCAGTGTGCTGTGATTCACGGGGTCGAAAAGAGTCGGACAGGACTGAGCAACTGAACTGAACTGAACTGAGCAGAAGCTGAGAGAAGGGATGACTGAGCCACCCCACGCTACAACATGAACAAGGCTCCAAGAGTCTCCACAGGACTCCGCACCACTGCAGAAGTGCACGCGGTCATCCACACATGCCAGCTGTGGGCACAACGACTCAGAAATGGCACCAAAGAGGACAGCGTGGGAGAGGGGGCGGATGGGGGGGACATGCAGCCCTGTGGGCGAGCTGGGAGCCACCCTGGAGTGCCCCGGACTCTGGGCTCTGCACCCCCTATCACTACCCGGACCCTGGGTTCCTGCACTCACCCTGTCCCCACACCGACCCTGGTGCTTCGTGGTTATCAGGGGGTGGGGACTGGGAGACTTGCACCAAGGAGCACCCAGTATTGATGCCATTCACCCCCTCCCAGCTCAGCAGACTGTAGAAAGAAACCTCCAAACATCCAGGGGTCTGAGACCAGCTATTCCTAATAGCTCTGCATGCACAGAAATTCAATTTTAGAGTTTTAAAATACTACAGATTTACGTAACCCTTCAGCGCTAGTTTTCATTTTCTTCTGATTTCCCAAGCTTTACAGTAAAATTTAATTATTAAAAAATTTGTAGGACTTCCCAGGTATTTCAGTGGTTAATAATTCACCTGCCAATGTGGGGCACACAGGTTCGATCTCTGGTCCAGGAAGATCCCACATGCCATGGAGCAACTGAGCCTGTGTGCTCCAAGTACTGCCTCCACGAGCCACGGTAGTGAGTTCACATGCCCTAGGACGGGTGCTCCCCAACAAGAGAAACCGCTGCACTGGGAAGCCCGTGCACGGCAACAAAGAGTAGCTCCTGCGCACCACAACCAGAGAAAGCCCGCGCATTGCCAGCAACACCCTGCTCAACCAAAAATGATCAATTAATTAAAAACTGCAGTGGGAATTCCCCACAGTCCAGCGGTTAGGACTTGGTGCTTTCACCGCAGGATTCCAAGTTAGATCCCTTGTCAGGAACTAAGATCCCACAAGCCGCAAGGCATGACCCCCAAAATGTCTGAGCTATTACTTGTAGAAAAGGATTCTTGTTTGTAACACAGTTCGCATAGCTTACAAAATCACACCCGGTAACAGACTCAAGACCACATGGCCAGCTGCTGGACAGTGAGCCACCCCCTGGGGTGGAGGGACACCCTTGGGACCTGGCCAGCTACACCCCCGAGGCTGGGAGCCGGGACCCAAGGACTAAGCATGGCAGCCCTCCTGAGCCTGAGGCCCCAAGCAACCGACACCAGATGTTTGCTGGGACACGTTCGGTCACGTCAGAGAACACTGCCAGGTCCAGCCCCCCGAGAGCTCGTGGGCTGTAGGCACAGCCGTCTAGCACCTGCCAGGGACGCCGTGGGAGAGCCTCAGACGCCGTCACACGGCTGGGCCACCTGAGTGCGCCCCTCCCGCCAGACGCCACCGGCCAGGACCGCGTACACATAGCCCAAGCCAAGGCTGGAAGCACAGCAGTGCATCGCAAAAGCCCAGGTCTGCAGTGAAACCTGCCAGTGTGCAGGTTTCTGAAACTTCATGAAACGTTACACCTTGCTTCCTGAGCCTGTTTTAAGCACTGTCGATGGCAACGCACTCAGGACGGCCTCACAGAGAGGCAGTGGTGGAGATGCTGCCAGGGCACACGCTTCCTCATAGGCGCAACCCGGGCTGAGCTCCGCCAAGGCACCGGCACACGCGTGACTCTGGTCTGCGTTTGTTCCCTCTAGGCAGCTCCCAGGAGGCAGAAACCCTCAGCTCTGATGACCAGCGTACCCCTAGCCCCGCCCTGCTGGCCATGCCCTCCTGAGCAGTGATGGGGTGAGGGCTTCGGGCAGGTCGCTGAGCCACGGGCCATGGGAGGACCGCTAGGGAGCTCAGGGCAGGCCTCGGGCTGCACCTGCCCTGCCAGGAGGCGCACCATTGCCAGGGGCAGGAGGAGGAGCAGGGCATGGTCCTACGGGGCCCCTCGTGGCGCTGCACAGCCTGCGACCACCTCATGCTCCAGGCTGTCTCTGGTACCTCCAGGGCTCCACGCTACGCCCCATGATGAGGTCTGCCTGCTGACTCCGTGTAGGGAAGGCGGGGGAGCCTGGCCTGTCTCAGGGCCAGGCGTCACACAGAGCCCTGCAGCCAGGCCCGGGGGCAGGAGAGGGGACTGCGGGGCTGCTCACCTGCCAGGCCCCTCACCCACCCTGACGGCACTACCCCCAGTAGCGGTGCACGCAGCACCCCTGGGGAACGTGGAACCCGAAACAGCAGGGGCCCCCTCGGGTTCTGACAGGGTCCGGGGAGGGCTCAGGTTCTGTAGTTTAAATAGGAAGATCAGGTGATCAGTAGACAAATAATTCCTAGAAGAAAGTCACATTTTGAGTTTCAGATATTGAACAAAATACTGAGGAGAGAATGAACTCCCGCCCTGAGAGAAGGCCTGTATGCCACAGGCCTCGAGGCCCACAGGTCCGGGGGGTGGGGGGCACGCCTGTCACAGCACCTCTGGCCCGGGGCCCCTCGTGTGTAGAATGACACACATGTGCAGCGGCCAGAACAAGAGAACGCCACTGCAGGCAGAAAAGACAGGTACGCGGGCACCTACAGGCAAAGATCTACAGTAAATAGATCGGGTGTGCTGAAATGCTCAGCTCCTGGAGTTCTATCAGAAAGGCCACCAGCCGTGAAACGAGACACACAGAGCTGCGTCCCAGCCGCAAAGCCACTCTGCATGCAGAGGTGACGGGCCAGAGCCTCAGGCTGCCCTGCCCGAGGGAGGCCATCAGGCTCCACGCAGCAGGGAGGGCATGGAGCAGGACGCAGGCCTCCAGGCCTGACCTGTCCAGCTGGCGAGGAGACGCGCTCCACTGCATGGAGAAGGCCAAGGCCGCGGCCCACTGTGATCCGCACCATGGCAGCCACTCACCATGCGGACGCGCTTCAGCCGCCCTCCAGCTCCTCCTCGGCCTCCCGCGTCCGCTGCACGGCCTCCAGGCGGTGGATGAGCTCCGCTGCGAACTTCTGGGGCTCCACGCGGACTTCCTTTGGCATTCGGTACGTGCGCTGTGAGGAAATGCCATGGTAAGCCCTGCTGCACTGCGGTGAGCCGGGCACGGTCTGCACTCTCCTCCCTGCCCTGGGCTGACCAGCAGGGGACAAGTGGACACGGCCGCCTCCTACCTCCCACGACCACGGGTGAAGACCCTGAGGAGGCCGGGGGCTATGCCTCCTCTAGGACGGCCACTCTAGCACCCACAGCCCAAGGCACCTGCCAAGGCCGCCAGCCAGCCCTGGCAAAGGGCTTCTTGTGACTGACCAGCCGGCTGTGCAGAGGCGTCCAGCTATGCAGACCCCTGAGGTCGGGGCTGAGCCGGAGCGCCAGAAGGGCAGGCGCTCTGCAGCGCCAATCCTGTACCCAAGGAGGGCAGCAGCGCCCGACATGGGAGGGCGGTCCAGGCCCTGCACCCAGAACAAGTGACACAGAAGCCGGGTGCAGGGAGAAGCCAGGGAGGGATGAGGGAGCCATGTTCAGAGAACGCAATTCCACGCACGCCTCACAGCAGCGGGGGCAGGTACGAGTTATAAACTAAAATCGCTTCAAATCCAAAACACTTGCAAGGAGAGCAAGAAACCTTGTGCACAGTTACCCGGACCCTCCAAAGGACCACGGGCCGCCGCCCCTCAGGCGGGAGCAGGGAGCGCGCAGGAGGACTTACCGGAATGTGAGGTAGAGGCACCCGCCCGTTGGCCTGGACGCTCTCCTGCATCTCCCGGCGGTGCTGCCGGCGGTCCTGTAGGGCGGGACTCCATCCCTGTCAGAGACACTCGTGTGAACACACGCACGCTCAGCCATGGCCACTGGGAGCAGGCCTGAGTGGCCTGTCTCCTGAGCTGCACTGGCTGAAGATGACTTCACGTTCTTAAAAAGAACGGGTCAGGTTCCTGAATCCTGCTTTCTTCCACGATAAGACAGTAAAGCAGCATAATCTGTCAGATGCTCAAATTTGTTCTCTTGACATGAATTTTAGTTATAACCCTTCTAAAGACTGACGTAACCATAAGTCAAATCACATACTGCCTTTAAAATGACTAAGCACTTATCTGAGAAGCATCTCACTTGCTCACCTCCTCCTCTCTGGTACCTGTCTCCCAAGGACCTGAGGGGTGGCCCCCTGACAGGCCCCAGCCTCCCGGGTCTCCTGCAGGGGACACTCACGGTGCCGGCACTCCCTGGCCCCTCACTTGCTTCCCACGCACGGCCCGTGCTGACCACTGCTCGGCCAGCAGAGGCTCCCCAGGCACACAGTGCTCGGTGTGCCCCAGGCTGGCCCAGGCGCACTCAGCCCAGTGTGAGGGAAGGGTGGCCCTGGTTCAGAGCAGGGCACAGAGGTGGGGGTGCTGGGTGCCCCGGGCCTTCAGGACCCCAGGTGGGGCCACAGTGCAGTGGGCGCAGCGGTCCAGAGGGCCAGGCCTCAGGGAATAAGAGCTGCAGCGCATCTGCACACCCTCGGTGTCCCGAGCCCCATGCATGAGGCTCATGTGTTCTGACTGTGCACCTAAAGTCCACGCCTGGGAGGTCAGGCGCTGTCCACGGAGTCTGTGCCCAACAGCAGTGGACTCAGAAGCCCTTCGGCAAGTGGAGGCGATGCTGAGTTGCCAACAGAAATAATTCAGATGAAACACACTATCCTATTTTTTGCCTCATATATTCAATATATTTAAATATCTGCCACAATTTTACATTCCAAGTTCTTAACTATTTCTATATTTTTGAGTCTCAGTCTAAACTAAGATGAACAGAGTATTGGGGAATTCTTTTTGTTGTTTTAGATCTTCCCTTTAGCAAACATATGTCCTTCCCTTAGAGAGAATTAAGAGATTAATTGACATTGTAGTAACTGAGTTTTGGGGAAGAGAACAGAACGCATACTATCAGCTGCTCCCGGGGGCTCTGAGGGGCGCAGCTCGTTGGAACCCTTTAACACGACACTTTATATTCATGGCAGGTAATGCTGAAACCCTAGTAACATCAAGTAAGTTGTTAAAAACACCAACATTTTCTATGAAAGAGTCAGAACAAAGGAGAAGGTAATGATGAATGCAGACTGCCCCACAGAGGCTCAACCTGGTGAGACGAAACCCCCATCTCGCGGCCCCCAACAGGAGAAGGGGCTCCCGATGAGCCAGACATGGGGCTGTCAGACCAGAGCCAGACCCAGGCAGGCAGTACGAGGCGCCAGCAGATAGGACAGCCCACAAGGCAGGGCCACAGAACGGAAGGACCCAGTCACCTGCAAGGACGGGCGAGCTGGCCTTTTCCTCCTTCCTTAAGCCTGTCTGACCTCCAGACACCATGCAGGGCGGGGACATAGTCCCCATGACCCACTGACAGGGTCAGGGCCGCAGCCCATGTGCCGTTGTGGGGGTAGATGCCCACACACCTGCTGGCTCCAAGCCAGAACCTCCCTGTCGGGGCAGAGAGATAGCAAATGGTGTGTGACTGAACGCAGGCAAGCCTGATGCACGTGGGCAGTGGAGTTGGGCCCATGCAACCCCAGCAGGCAGACAGGCCATGCCCTGGCGTGACATGGGCAGGTCTGACACCATCACATCCTGACCTGCGCCAAGGTCCCCGAAGTCATTGGCGAACCAGAGAAAGGTGTCAGAAGTGAGTACTTTCCCCAGGGGAGGCATCTCTGGACAAGGGTTCGTGCCACCCTCGAGGGCCCCGGTCGGCCAGCACAGAGCCACAACGAGGGGACGACAGGCCCCGCTGACTCCATCCCTGTCAGAGACACTCGTGTGAACACACGCACGCTCAGCCATGGCCACTGGGAGCAGGCCTGAGTGGCCTGTCTCCTGAGCTGCACTGGCTGAAGATGACTTCACGTTCTTAAAAAGAACGGGTCAGGTTCCTGAATCCTGCTTTCTTCCACGATAAGACAGTAAAGCAGCATAATCTGTCAGATGCTCAAATTTGTTCTCTTGACATGAATTTTAGTTATAACCCTTCTAAAGACTGACGTAACCATAAGTCAAATCACATACTGCCTTTAAAATGACTAAGCACTTATCTGAGAAGCATCTCACTTGCTCACCTCCTCCTCTCTGGTACCTGTCTCCCAAGGACCTGAGGGGTGGCCCCCTGACAGGCCCCAGCCTCCCGGGTCTCCTGCAGGGGGCACTCACGGTGCCGGCACTCCCTGGCCCCTCACTTGCTTCCCACGCACGGCCCGTGCTGACCACTGCTCGGCCAGCAGAGGCTCCCCAGGCACACAGTGCTCGGTGTGCCCCAGGCTGGCCCAGGCGCACTCAGCCCAGTGTGAGGGAAGGGTGGCCCTGGTTCAGAGCAGGGCACAGAGGTGGGGGTGCTGGGTGCCCCGGGCCTTCAGGACCCCAGGTGGGGCCACAGTGCAGTGGGCGCAGCGGTCCAGAGGGCCAGGCCTCAGGGAATAAGAGCTGCAGCGCATCTGCACACCCTCGGTGTCCCGAGCCCCATGCATGAGGCTCATGTGTTCTGACTGTGCACCTAAAGTCCACGCCTGGGAGGTCAGGCGCTGTCCACGGAGTCTGTGCCCAACAGCAGTGGACTCAGAAGCCCTTCGGCAAGTGGAGGCGATGCTGAGTTGCCAACAGAAATAATTCAGATGAAACACACTATCCTATTTTTTGCCTCATATATTCAATATATTTAAATATCTGCCACAATTTTACATTCCAAGTTCTTAACTATTTCTATATTTTTGAGTCTCAGTCTAAACTAAGATGAACAGAGTATTGGGGAAATTCTTTTTGTTGTTTTAGATCTTCCCTTTAGCAAACATATGTCCTTCCCTTAGAGAGAATTAAGAGATTAATTGACATTGTAGTAACTGAGTTTTGGCGAAGAGAACAGAACGCATACTATCAGCTGCTCCCGGGGGCTCTGAGGGGCGCAGCTCGTTGGAACCCTTTAACACGACACTTTATATTCATGGCAGGTAATGCTGAAACCCTAGTAACATCAAGTAAGTTGTTAAAAACACCAACATTTTCTATGAAAGAGTCAGAACAAAGGAGAAGGTAATGATGAATGCAGACTGCCCCACAGAGGCTCAACCTGGTGAGACGAAACCCCCATCTCGCGGCCCCCAACAGGAGAAGGGGCTCCCGATGAGCCAGACATGGGGCTGTCAGACCAGAGCCAGACCCAGGCAGGCAGTACGAGGCGCCAGCAGATAGGACAGCCCACAAGGCAGGGCCACAGAACGGAAGGACCCAGTCACCTGCAAGGACGGGCGAGCTGGCCTTTTCCTCCTTCCTTAAGCCTGTCTGACCTCCAGACACCATGCAGGGCGGGGACATAGTCCCCATGACCCACTGACAGGGTCAGGGCCGCAGCCCATGTGCCGTTGTGGGGGTAGATGCCCACACACCTGCTGGCTCCAAGCCAGAACCTCCCTGTCGGGGCAGAGAGATAGCAAATGGTGTGTGACTGAACGCAGGCAAGCCTGATGCACGTGGGCAGTGGAGTTGGGCCCATGCAACCCCAGCAGGCAGACAGGCCATGCCCTGGCGTGACATGGGCAGGTCTGACACCATCACATCCTGACCTGCGCCAAGGTCCCCGAAGTCATTGGCGAACCAGAGAAAGGTGTCAGAAGTGAGTACTTTCCCCAGGGGAGGCATCTCTGGACAGGGGTTCGTGCCACCCTCGAGGGCCCCGGTCGGCCAGCACAGAGCCACAACGAGGGGACGACAGGCCCCGCCAATCGGGTGAGACGGCTTCCAGACCACAGGGGTGAGCACAGAGCAGATGCCTTGGGGTGGCCCGCCCTGGACGCACTGCACACACCAGCACCAAGACTACGGCTGGGCGCCGCCAGGCAGCTCCGGCGTCTCGCCTGGAGGGAAGCACCCGAGGCTCTGGTCTGCAGGAGGGTCTCCAGGAGCAGCCCCTGCAGTGCGGAGGAGGGGTGGCGGGCACTTACACGCTGCTGTCGGTGAGGGACAGGCTGTCAGCGTCGCTGGACAGGCTCTGCTGCTCGCTGTCATTGGCGCTGGTGGCAGGGGCGAGGGCGTAGCCAGAGTTGACGTAGTAGGGGTTGACGGGCTCCCGCCATGATCCACACCTGCCAATAAGGAGGTATGTTAGCAGCCGCCAGGCCACATCCCCGCGCACTGATCCTCTTCAGAATCACCGGTGACCCCAGCACGTGGACTACAGACCCAAAGCATTTAGAAGAGACAGGGCAGAAAAGGCTGCGGGTCTGCCCTGCCCCCACCCCCATGCTTCCGGGGAGACGGGCACCCCACGCCTCCCCTGTGCAGTTGGGCAGCCGTGCCCGTGAGCACATGTGTGCTCTCTGCTGGTAACTAGAAATAGGGCACCAGCTCCGCGCCCCTGCCCCTGCAGCACGCTGCCACAGACTCCCTGACCCACAGAGCGCGTCCCTCCCTGCCCCGGCCCACAGCCGTCCACGAGGGCCCCAGCCAGCTGTCCAGGGCACAAGCCTGAGCACTGGCATAGCGTGGGTGAATGGGGGCGAGCACGAGGGCCGTGGGTGTGTGAGCGGCCGCCATGCTGCCCCCCAGGACAGCAGTGCCCTCCCGCACCCCAGGGCGGGACACGCCACCACGGGGCACTGAGCTAGCCAGAAACTGGCACTAAGAGCTTGCATTTCCCTGGTAGATGGTCAGCAGGGGGAGCACTGAGATGTCCTTAAATTAATTCTTTCCTCTTTAAGTGACCTGTGCATACCTTCTATTTTCTGTTGGGCAGTTTATGAGTTTCTTGGTGATTTACAGATGTCTTTAAATATTCTTGAACTGCCCTTGCAGCTCAGCTGGTAAAACATCTGCCTGCAATGCAGGAGACCTGCATTCGATCCCTGGGTTGGGAAGATCCCCAGGAGAAGAGAAAGGCTGCCCACTCCAGTATTGAGGCCTGGAGAATTCCATGGACAGTCCGTGGGGTCGCAGAGAGTTAGACACCACTGTGCACCTTTCACTTAAATATTTCTACTATTAACCTCTGGTTGCATACGTGAAAATACTTCCTCCCTAAATGCCACTTCCTAACTTTATGTCAATTTTGGTATTAGAAAAGTTTACTTCTGTGAAATCAGACTTACCAATCTTTCTCCTTACAGATTTTTTTTTTTTTGCATCTTACATAGGCCAACTTTCCTCATTTGACAGTCATAAATGTATCCCTCAGTTTTTCTCCAAATACTTCAATATTTTTTAAGATCTCTACACTGAAATATGTGCATGTAAAATCCACCTACTCCTCTGCATCAAAATGGAGAGCCAGCCATGAGCACCGTGCACCACCATGTCCTGAATCCCTGCACACCTGACCCCCACACATGCCCCCTTTCTGGAGTCTCTGTTCTGCTCATCCCGCGAAGGCACCGCCAGTCCCTCGGAGCTGCGGCTCCCCACACCACCTGCTCTTCACTGAGCCCCCTGGAAGCAGCGGTGGTCAGTCCCCAAGGGTCACGTGAAGGGGGTACGTGATGAGGAGGCCTCTGAGGGCTCTGACTGCAGCCTCATCCTGGTAAGGGTGCTTGTGAATGGCAGCCGCACTGGCTCCGGGGACCCGTGTGCTCGTTGCAGAGAAGGGAAAGAGCGCTTCCACATCCACGGGGCCCAGGGGGACGCTCTGGTCTGAGCCGTGCACGCAGGATGCGTGAGCTGGGCTGGGCCAGGCAGTATCACTGGAGAGACCCCAGTGAGCAGCCCACCTCCCAGGGGCCATGCACAAAAGCAGAGCAGCCATGGCACCTCCAGGACGGTGACACAACCATCCCTTCAGGTCAGGACCCGGGCTCGTCACACATCACGGTCCTCCTGAGCCCCCACAGCGGCCGGGTTCCTGCCAAATGAGGGCAGGCGCAGGGCCCGGGGAAGGGACGGGGGCCATCCCGGGCCCACATGCGCGCTGACGTGGAGCCCACGCTCTCCCTGAATGACACTGCTATTCCTCTGGCTGTTTAAACACAAACCATCAACACGATCACCAAAACCGCTACTGTGCTGGAATTCAGACCACGGACAGCTGAGTTGCCCCGCCATGTCCCGCCACCTCAGGGCCAGCACCCGCACACGCCGGGGCCCTCAGCTTTCCCAAGAGGGCAGGACTGAGCCCATGACCCCAGTGCCTGCATGGGCCGCCTGCGCCCTCCTCCGACGGGGCTCAGGAAACCTAGCTTTGAGGTGACAAGCAAGGGAAACATGGGTTCTTTCCCCAGCCTCTGGTGCTGAGCAAACCCCAGCACGGACACAGCTCCACGTCCACACACACGGGGAAGAAAGTGCGTGGGGAGAAAGAGGAGGAGGGCCCGGCAGCGAGGCCAGCCCTCGGGACAGGCGCCGCAGGCTGCCGCGACACCAGAAGCTCTGCGAAACGTCACTCGGGGGCCGCTGGCTGCTCCCCACAGGACGGCCGGAACCGGAACTCAGACGCGGGATCTAGGGAGACCGCTGGCCTCTTTGCGGCTTCCAGACCTCCCAACAGAACCCCCAGGACCGGCCGGCCTCTGGGGCTGCTGAGTGCAGGACTCCGCCCTCCACGCTTCCACTCGAAAACTTCCTGCGTCTTTTTGCTTCTATGTCTCCTTCCTGAGCAGCTGCCTTCCCACAGTCTGTCTGACCATTCTTCCTTTGAATCGCTTCTCTGGTCCTGCTGCGCTCAGTGTGACTACAGAGTGGATCCACCGGCTCACTGCTTGCTGCCGTCACGGCTGTTCTATTTTCCTTTGTTCCTCCTTGCCTTCTTTTGGAATACTTGCTATTTTCTCTCTCCTCCCTCTAATAAAGTAGCTCTTTCACTGTTCTTTCAATGGTTCCTTCAGGGATTACCAACAGGTACCCTTGACGCATCAAGGTCCAATTACCTGCATTCTACCTGTTCCCAGGCAACACATGGTCAGAGTTAACTCCACTCGGGAGTTCCCTGGCAGTCCAGCAGGTAAGACTCTGCATTTCCACTGCAGGGGGTGCACGTTCGACCCCAGGTTGAGGAACTCAGAGCCCACGGGCCACACGGAGCAGCAAAAAAGAAAAAAGCAAAACAGAATTAACTCCACCCGCCTCCCACACACTCATGTGCTGTTGGCCTCCCGGGTTTTGGGTCCACATGGTGTCTTAACCCCAGGAGACATCACCAGTCTTGCTTTATCCTTCAACAGCGGCCTGGAGTCACCACGCCCTCCCCTGTCCCTCCTACCCTGAGAGCATTCTCTCTGCCTCAAGAACACCCTTCAGTATGTCCATGAGAGCAAGCGCTGCAGCTGACGCTTCCTCAGTGTTTGCTCGTCTGAAACTGTCTTCATTTCCCCTTTAATCCTGAAGGGTAATTTCAGTAGGCTGAAATTCACTTTCACTGCTTGGTAATCCTTTCAATGTCTGCGGAACTTTGCAAGCTTTTGATGGGGATGTAAACGGCACAGACTCAGTGGGACACTGGTAGTTTCTAAAACTTAAAACAGAGTTGCCATAGGATCCAGCCATTTTCCTTCTTGGTAAAAGCCAAAGGACTCAAGAGCAGTCTCGGGAGAGCTCTGTGCCCCCAGGCCCTGTGCAGTGACCCTCCTGGGAAGGCGAGGTGAGGCCAGCCTGGCCCACACCTTCCCCACCCGGTGCCCCAGGCCAGAGCCCATCGACCTGGACGCAGGGGCGACAGACAGACAGAGAGGAGACAGAGCGCAGACCTCTCTGCAGGAGGCAGAGCGCAGACCCCTCCCCTGGGCAGGAGCAGCCTTGAGAGCCATTTAGATGTCCTAAGACCCAAGCCACAGCTGCGTAACGACTGTCCTGTCTTCGGATGCCCACAGCCTGTCCCGCTGGGACACTCTCAAGGTCCCAGATGGCCTCCTGTGAGATCCCAGCAGGCGCTTCCAGGAGCGGCACAGAGGCGATGCAACCACGCTTCCAAGAACGTCCTACAGCCTGGTCCCAATGCTGGCGGCAAACCCAGGGCCTGCCAAGTTTCTACTCTAATGTCACTGTTTTCCTTTGTAATTAAGAGATGACCCAGGGGACTCCCCTGGTGGTCCAGTGATGAAGAATCCGCCTGCCAACGCAGGGCACACAGGTTCAATCCCTGGTCTGGGACTGAACATGCCGTGGGGCAACTAAGACTGGGCACGGTAACTACTGAAGCCCTCACGTCCTGCGGCCCGCGCTCTGCAACAAGACGCCATCGCGATGAGGAGACCAAGCCCAACAGCTGGAGTAGCCATCACTCACTGCAGCTAGAAAAAGCCCAACAGCCAAGACCCAGTTCAGCCAAAAGTAAAAAATTATTTTTCAAAAAAGAGGTGATGTGTGGCAGAGATACTTCAAGGTGACACACACATTCTATTCACACCCGTCGTCTGACCTGTGTGTACTGGGAGGACGCTCCCTTGTAGCAGGACGTCTGCCTGCTGTGCCATCCTCTCACCCTTGAGCCCAGCCCCACCCTGCCCTGACGGGTCTTCACCAGGCAGGCGTCTGGAGCCTGTGATCTGTGCTGTGAGGCGGCCTCCCGGTCCCACACGCCTTTTGTTTATTTTATGACCTTTTACTTATTTTTATTACCCAACTGGCACACCGCACCCACCACCATGAATGAACGCTGAATTGCAGAACACACCAAAGGGCATCAGAGTCAAAACCAAACAATAACAACAGAAGGATCTATGTTTTTGGAAAAGGCACGCACAGACTGGACGTGGTGGCCACGGGGGCCACACATCAGCCCCCCACAAGGTAGGCAGTGGAGAACCCTGGCCCCAGAGTGGCCCCCAGGGCCCCAGATGCCCTCACCACTACTTACCAGCACTTGACTGTGGGCAGGTTACCCCTGCAAAGTGGATTGACGATGGCCACCTCTTTGAAAGGGGTCCAAGTACCCTTCACGAGCACACAAGGGGATGCCAAGTGCCAGACGATGCAGAAACCGCTAGACTTAGACAGGCCAGCACGTCCGGCGCGGCGTCCCACACGTGGAGCGGGACGAGGCTGAGGGCTAAGGGCTGCAGGACATAGATCCTCCCTGACTGCCTCTAAGATGCTGAACACAGCAGGTTCAAGGCTCTAAGGTCAGAACTCCATGCTCAAGGGAGACTTGAGCACTCCAGGCTTGAAGATTCACAGGTCAGTGGGGGGAACTCCCTCTTTGCCACAATTCTTGTGTGCAGCTGTGAACACCAGTAACTCTTTACGATAAACTAGCAACTCTTTAAAACACCTGCTAAAGATTCACACTGAGTGACATGAGTCAGGGCCCATCTGTGCAGGGAGGAGAGACCACACAGATGCCAAGAAGATTCGAGAGGGACTCAGCTAGATCATTTCTCACTTATCTGTATTTTTCAATTTTCCTGTACCAAATATATTTCTTATATAACTTCTGCACTGTGTCCCTGAGTGTTTATTGCTGAAGAGCAGTTGAAATCTACAGAACAATATACGTGAAGAGCACGCTGAGAACCTGAAGCACCACAACTGGAACTCACTGGCAAGAGCTCACACGAGGGGTGAACCAGAGCAAAAAGCCCTGTTCATCTCTGCTCCGTGCAAACACTGCACATTTACATCAGCTTTCCTCTGCACAGCAGGCTTCTCAGACATCAGCAAAAACCCTTCAGGGCCTGGACCCACACAAATGCTTCACATCAGATCTTCAGGCTACATGGATCTGACGAAGAGGAACTCCATGTGGCAGTTTTAAGAACTATAACAAAAAATGTTTCACAGAATCTGCCACTGTGATTTTTTTTTGTATTCATTTAAAAAAATTTTTAGTTGGAGAAGAATTGCTTTACAATGTTCTGTTCGTTTCTGCCATTCAACAACGGGAATCAGTCACACTCCCCACCCCCCACCCCTCTAGGTTGAGCTCCCTGTAATTAGACAGCAGCTCCTCACTAGCTGTCTGCCTTCCACATGGTCATGTATGTGTTTGCCACCATGATTTTTAATGAATCACTCTCACTCCAATGACGGGGTCAGCATGCATCTGGCACTAACCTCCCCTGGAGACTTCAGCCCCTCACTCCAGCTTCTGACGGCTCAAACAGAAGCTCCGAGGAACTGGCTGGTCACTCTTCACAAACGCGAATCACCACCATCAACATGCAAGAGCGACACCTCCCAACAAACTGCAGGCTATTCAGAGTAACAGACAGAGATATTATCTGTCGATCCCTGAGGTCTTGCAAATCCAGCTAGGGACTCCAGACATGGGCTCTTGATGAGCTCAAAATCACAGATCACGTGGCCAGCCCAAACCTCTTCACCACGGGCCTGAATCCGGCCCAGTTCACAACCTAAAGTGGACAGGAGTCTGAAGGCTGCAGTCTGCGATCGCACAGAACTCTGATGAGGAGACTAGTTCTCGGGACTGAAGCTACAAGACCAAATCAGCAACTCTGACAACACGGCTTTTCAAAAATTAAGAACGTGCTCAAAGATCAAGAACATGCACTTATGAATCTAGTCAAAATCAGAACTCTGTTCATAAAACAGTACGATTTGTTCCCTTGAAGTAATTCAGAAACCAGAAATTCCAAGCCATGGGTCACCCTCTTCACTTCCCAACATCACCAGGTAACCCTCGTTGTTTGCTGTTGTTTAGTCACTAAGTCATGTCTGACCTTTGCAACCCCATGGACTAGAGCCCACCAGGATCCACGGGATTTCCCAGGCAAGAATACTGGAGTGGGTTGCCATTTCCTTCTCCAGGGGATCTTCCCGACCCAGGGATCACAGACCCACGTCTCCTGCGACACTTTACTGCTGAGCCACCAGGGAAGCCCCAAGTAACACTCAACCTTCTCTAAGCTAACCGCACCTCTGGCAGCCCCTAGGCCCGAAGGACACTCTTGTCTGCCTCCCCTGACTCAGCATATGAAGTCTGCCCAGAAAGTGAAAATCTGAGGGAGAACTCAGACTCTTCAGGTACTTTGCTTTTATAAGTTATTTGATTTTTCCACTGATGAAGTTTTCTTTCACAATGTTTCAAATGGATTTTCTTTTAAAAGGACTTTCACTATATCCAAATGAACCTGCCCTGACCACCTTACAAGAAAGCTCTACCAGGTTAAGACACAGCCCCTGCTTCTATTGCACACAGGATGGACTCTGGACTGCTCTGACTTGCCAGACTCTCTTTTCACCACGAAAATGGTCATATTTACATTAACTCCAACAAACTGCACACGGCACCACAAAACTTTACATTCCAAAGCAATCGGAATTTCACAGCACCAACGTGCAAGCCCATCATTTCATCGATGCCGGGATGTCCAACAGTGTCCTGTCACTGGCCTACCCCGGCTCAGACCGCCCCTTGGAGCACCAGGCCAGGCCTCATCCCGCCCCTTCAACTCTGTCGTCTCCGTGCCTGTGGCCCTGGGGGCTGCCTGGGAGGTGGGGCATGGCCACGTCGCTGGGAAGCCAAGACCAGCAGAGAGTGGGAACCCCCCAAAGGGGCACCTGGGGGCCTGTTCTCTGCCCCCAGGTACAGTGTCAGTGGCGTAGACATGCGCCTGTGCAGGGTGGACGCGGAGGCCAGCCGCTCACACTGAGGGAGGTGAGCCGACACGTGGCTGAACCCGTCTGCCATGTGCACCAAGTAACACGAGGTCCACCAGGGCCCCGAGTGTGCTTCTCATTTAGGTCACAGGGAACCCAGGCACTAATCCACCCAGCTGCCTGTCACATAGGAGACATGGCAGCAATACCTAGAGGGATGAAGCAACAAAACCCCAAACTCAAAGAAAACACTAGAAATGCTTAATTAGTAAAGTCATCTTTATACCTGAAAAACAAACATATATACAATGGGTCTGGAGTTTATACTCAACATAAACCATATTCTGTGTGACAGACCTCATTTTTTAGGTCACATACATTTCTCTAAAGAAAATTCCTACTTTACAATGTATTTTACATTGAAAATATAACAATATGCTTGTATTAACTTCTATATTCATAAAGATGCTTTGGAAGGGCACACAATTATTCAGATTATTTACCTTTGAACAATATTGAGAGGGCAAATGGGGTGGGTGTGTGGACACAGAAGGACATTTGAATTCTATGATCCACGGAGCACTGACTCTGCCCGGAGGCAGCTAAAGGCACATCCAGAGAAACAGGGATGCCCAACAGGATTCATCTCTTCACAGATTTTTCTTTTTTTTTTTGGCTGCACTGCATGGCATGTGGATTTTAGTCCCCTGACCCGGGATCAAACTACCACTTGCAAGACCAATGAGAAAAATAGACAGAAAGGTTTTCATATGTTTTAAGGCACAGAGGGGCTCCCCTGGCAGCTCAATGATGAAGAATCCACCTGCAATGAGGAGACGTGGGTTCAATCTCTGGGTCAGGAAGATCACCTGGAGAATGGAATGATCCTATTTCCCTAGGAAATGCCATGGACAGAGGAGCCTGGCGGGCTATAGTCCATGGGGTTACAAAAGAGTTGTTGGACTTAGTGACTAAACAACAAGGCACAAGAGAGCTACCAGGGAAATGAGGTCTTAAGGGGCTAAAACATGAGAGAGAAAAGAAAAACAGATAGACAAGTCAGATACAGGGTCCCACTTTTCTCCTTGAGGTCCTCAAGCAGTGACCTCCAGGCTGAGAATGTGATAACTTCCAGAATTCCTAAATGGGTGTTTCAAATGCACAAAGGTGTGGATGCTGGTGCAGACCCCAGGCCTTCAGCTGGGATCCCAGTGGCCATCCTAGAGGGATGACTGGTTCCGGCTGGTGTAAAGTGACAAGTCCCCACATTAAAGGCCAGGTAAGCCCCCACTGGAGAAAAATGTGATTGGGGTCCTCAAGTGAGTTCTTAATCTGTGTCACATACAGAATGTGTGCCCAGTGTTCAATAAAAACTGCCCAGCATACTAGGAGGCAGGACCAGCCAACTCAAGAACATGAGAAAAACAGACAACAGAAAAAGAACCACAAAATACCCCAATTTAAAAATTACAGGACATTAAAATGCATGTGATGAACATGTTCATTAAAAGACAAGCTTCTGAGAGAGTTTGAGCAGAGAACTGAGTATTTAAAAAAAACAAAAAGAAGAATCAAATGAACACTGAATTTGAAAAATAAAACAACTGAAGTTAAGAACTCCACAGACAGGCCTAAGAGTAGACTGCACACAACTTTAGACAAAAGAGCCAGTGGTAGACAGGTCTGAAAACATACATATGAAACACAATGTTCGAAAAGAGACAAAAACTCCTGAAACTATTTACAAAAGAGAAAAGGTCTGGACTTCCCTGGTGGCCCAGGGGTTAAGAATCTGCCTGCCAAGGCAGGGGACTCGGATTTAATCCCGGTCTGGGACGACCCCAGAGGCCAAGGGCAGCCAAGCCCGAACCACAGCCAGAGCAGCCGCTGCAGAGAGAGCCTGTCTGCGGGCAGAGCAGCCCCACCTGCTGCCGTCAGAGCAAACCCGTGCAACAGCAGATGCAGCACAGGTCTCTGAACAAGTGCAAGCTGGTCTCTTCAGTCATGCCCACCTCTTTGCAACCCCAGGGACAGAAGCCCACCAGGCTCCACTGTCCATGGGATTCTCTAGGCGAGAGCACTGGAGTGGGTTGCCATTTCCTTCTACCGGGGATCTTGCTGACCCAGGGATTGAAGCCGGGTCTCCCGCACTACAGGCAGATTCTCTACCATTTGAGCCACCAGGGAAGCCCAAATAAGTAAAATGTTCCAAAAAGTGTAAAATAAATAAATAGAATATAAGTGGGGCTCTGATCTCACAGATCACTGCTCTCGGCAGAAGACACCAGGGAGCTATCTCCACCGGGACCCAGTGAGAAAAGGCCCATGCACAGATCCTGAGAGGAGCGGACAGAGGCTGCTTTGCTGCTGGTGCCTCGGCCTGGGGCCTCCAGCCGCCAGAACCGTGAGAAGAGTCTGTCGCCTGAGTCCCCAAGTCTACCGTATTTTGTCATGGTGACCTGAGCTGACCCACACTTGGGTAAGAAGCTGGATGTGGCCACCCTGGAAAGGCCAGGGGTGATGAGACTGCCAAACTTAGTTTTCGGCCTTTTAGCGTTATTTGAATTTTTCCTTCTCTCTTTTTTAATGAAAATTAAAATTAATTAAAAAACTGGTATAATAGTGCAAACATTAAGACCTAAGATCACACTTAAAGGAAACATTTATATGATCCTTTTATTTATTTATTTTATTTTGTCTCATTGCTAATTTTTTTATATTAACCTATGAACTTTATTTTTGTCTCATTGCTTTAAATTATTTTTAGCCACAAAGTTTGCTTCATTTCAATCTCTAAATATTAAAAACAATACATGGTTTTTGTTTGCTTATCAAATGCAATCATGGATTAAACATTCTTGAAAAACACAGAATATAAGCTCATGTATAAGCTACTATTTGATAGTATAATTAAAATAATGGGCTACAACAGATAGTTATGCTGCTGCTGCTGCTAAGTCGCTTCAGTCATGTCTGACTCTGTGCGACCCCATAGATGGCAGCCCACTAGGCTCCTCCGTCCCTGCGATTCTCCAGGCAAAAACACTAAAGTGAGATGCTAGTTCCTTCTCCATATATGATCCTTTTAAAAGACAAAGATGTGCTTTTGAAAACCGCATATCATCCAGACCTTCTTATAGTACATTTTTATATGTATTTTAATAATATATTTTCTAGTTACAAAAATGTATGCTTTATAGGAATTTGGAAAATGTAGAAAAACCAAATGAAGAAAACAGAAAGCCTGTATTCTCCAGCCATACAAAAAACAAATTCCTGTACAACCAGCCCTGTGTCAGATCAGATCAGACACCAAGTAAGCTATACTCTGACTGCGAGCTACTACTTGCAGTGCTGCAAGCAACGTGCTTTCTGATCATTTCTAAATATCTCCTTAAGAGAAGGCTTGAAAATGAGCCAGTGATTTAAGAGGATCAACTCCAGACGAAAGCATGTTTATGACTCAAAGGAAGGGCGTTGGTCCAGTGACGGTCAGGTCTCCCAGCTCTCACTGCTGAGCATCCAGGTTCAATCCCTGGTGGGGGAACTAAGACCCTATAAGCCAGTGGGAGCCTCCTGGCCCTGGGGGCTGAGGAGGGTATCCACCGGGCCATGCCAAGCAAGGCTTGTCGTCTCTATCCACAAAAACTGGTGGAGTTTGGTCCAAACAAAAGAGCTGAGTCCACCTGCTCCCAAGGTTTTCACTGGTTCTGAGGAGGTTGTAATCCAGCCGGGGAGGGATGAGGAAGGGGCAGGCTGCAGACCCTCACAGACACGAAGCCCTCTGCACGGCCCTGGAGACTGCGTTTCGTTTCACAAAGTCAGAAGGCACACCTGAGTTCCGGGAAGGAACTGAAGAGATTGAGTTGTTTTCTCAATCAAACACTTTTTGGAATCAATGGGCTCTGGGTGTAGCCTGAGTGGTTCACAAAAATGTGCATCTGTACTGATGTGACACAGGGGAAAACTAAAGCAACGCTGATTTTCTTACACACACACATGCACTCGGCCTCAAAGTGGACTGAAGACAGAATTATTAGGCCATCTGCCTTTTCCCTCACTGAACAACGACCACTTGGCCAAACTCCACCATTTCTAAGGATGCCAGGTAAACGGGTGTACATGAAGTCAGGCTGTTAGAGGAGACTAACAGTCAGTGCGTATGAATCAGATTCAAGTCTCCATGACGCTAACTGGCACGCAAACCTGAGAACCGGCTGATCCCTGGGCGGTGGTCACAGAGACGCACACGCCCGGCCACCCACCTGCCCAGGCATCTCGATCTGGCCACGGCAGCCTCATGGGCCATGGTCCCTGCAGGCACTTCCCTTTCATAAATCCACTGCCGCAGAGCACGTGACAAAGGGGCCTCTCAATCCCTGAAGTCCTCGTAGAAAAGGCCCATGCACAGATCCTGAGAGGAGCGGACAGAGGCTGCTTTGCTGCTGGTGCCTCGGCCTGGGGCCTCCAGCCGCCAGAACCGTGAGAAGAGTCTGTCGCCTGAGTCCCCAAGTCTACCGTATTTTGTCATGGTGACCTGAGCTGACCCACACTTGGGTAAGAAGCTGGATGTGGCCACCCTGGAAAGGCCAGGGGTGATGAGACTGCCAAACTTAGTTTTCGGCCTTTTAGCGTTATTTGAATTTTTCCTTCTCTCTTTTTTAATGAAAATTAAAATTAATTAAAAAACTGGTATAATAGTGCAAACATTAAGACCTAAGATCACACTTAAAGGAAACATTTATATGATCCTTTTATTTATTTATTTTATTTTGTCTCATTGCTTAATTTTTTTATATTAACCTATGAACTTTATTTTTGTCTCATTGCTTTAAATTATTTTTAGCCACAAAGTTTGCTTCATTTCAATCTCCAAATATTAAAAACAATACATGGTTTTTGTTTGCTTATCAAATGCAATCATGGATTAAACATTCTTGAAAAACACAGAATATAAGCTCATGTATAAGCTACTATTTGATAGTATAATTAAAATAATGGGCTACAACAGATAGTTATGCTGCTGCTGCTGCTAAGTCGCTTCAGTCATGTCTGACTCTGTGCGACCCCATAGATGGCAGCCCACTAGGCTCCTCCGTCCCTGCGATTCTCCAGGCAAAAACACTAAAGTGAGATGCTAGTTCCTTCTCCATATATGATCCTTTTAAAAGACAAAGATGTGCTTTTGAAAACCGCATATCATCCAGACCTTCTTATAGTACATTTTTATATGTATTTTAATAATATATTTTCTAGTTACAAAAATGTATGCTTTATAGGAATTTGGAAAATGTAGAAAAACCAAATGAAGAAAACAGAAAGCCTGTATTCTCCAGCCATACAAAAAACAAATTCCTGTACAACCAGCCCTGTGTCAGATCAGATCAGACACCAAGTAAGCTATACTCTGACTGCGAGCTACTACTTGCAGTGCTGCAAGCAACGTGCTTTCTGATCATTTCTAAATATCTCCTTAAGAGAAGGCTTGAAAATGAGCCAGTGATTTAGAGAGGATCAACTCCAGACGAAAGCATGTTTATGACTCAAAGGAAGGGCGTTGGTCCAGTGACGGTCAGGTCTCCCAGCTCTCACTGCTGAGCATCCAGGTTCAATCCCTGGTGGGGGAACTAAGACCCTATAAGCCAGTGGGAGCCTCCTGGCCCTGGGGGCTGAGGAGGGTATCCACCGGGCCATGCCAAGCAAGGCTTGTCGTCTCTATCCACAAAAACTGGTGGAGTTTGGTCCAAACAAAAGAGCTGAGTCCACCTGCTCCCAAGGTTTTCACTGGTTCTGAGGAGGTTGTAATCCAGCCGGGGAGGGATGAGGAAGGGGCAGGCTGCAGACCCTCACAGACACGAAGCCCTCTGCAAGGCCCTGGAGACTGCGTTTCGTTTCACAAAGTCAGAAGGCACACCTGAGTTCCGGGAAGGAACTGAAGAGATTGAGTTGTTTTCTCAATCAAACACTTTTTGGAATCAATGGGCTCTGGGTGTAGCCTGAGTGGTTCACAAAAATGTGCATCTGTACTGATGTGACACAGGGGAAAACTAAAGCAACGCTGATTTTCTTACACACACACATGCACTCGGCCTCAAAGTGGACTGAAGACAGAATTATTAGGCCATCTGCCTTTTCCCTCACTGAACAACGACCACTTGGCCAAACTCCACCATTTCTAAGGATGCCAGGTAAACGGGTGTACATGAAGTCAGGCTGTTAGAGGAGACTAACAGTCAGTGCGTATGAATCAGATTCAAGTCTCCATGACGCTAACTGGCACGCAAACCTGAGAACCGGCTGATCCCTGGGCGGTGGTCACAGAGACGCACACGCCCGGCCACCCACCTGCCCAGGCATCTCGATCTGGCCACGGCAGCCTCATGGGCCATGGTCCCTGCAGGCACTTCCCTTTCATAAATCCACTGCCGCAGAGCACGTGACAAAGGGGCCTCTCAATCCCTGAAGTCCTCGGTCTGAGGACTGTACCTTCCTGGGCTCTGCTGAAATCTGTCATCAAAGACTACAGAGTTCTGTGGGACTGAAAATAGAGAAAAATATTTTTTTATTCTCCTGCAACTAGCTCACGAACTCTCACTAGCCAGCCCCCACTGACTGATAGGCACACGAAGCACACACAGCATGTCAGCACTCTGACCAGGTCTCCCGTGGACACGCGAGCTGGGGTGGGGGGGGTGTCCGCGCATCAGGGAGGGAGGGAGCACGTGCCAGATGGGCACCTAGAAACGATCCCTCTGGGCGTGGTGGGGAAGAGACTGGGGCAGAGACTCAGCCAGAAGGTTCTGTGGTTGCAAGAGATGGCAGGCGGCACAGTGAGAAGCAGAGGGCTGAGCACACGCTCGGCTGGGGAGTCAGGTGGGCTGGGCTGGAGCTGGTAGATGGTGGTGCCGCTTCTGGAGCTAAGGATGGCAGCTTTGGGTGCCTCTCAGGATACATGGTTAGTAAAACTGCAAAGTGTCACGATCTGAAATCGCTTGTCACCTGGATGAGAACGTCACCAACATCGAGCAGACCAGTAAGTTCAGATGACAACGAAGACACAGCAGGATCTGAAACTTTAAGCACTTGCTGTGTGCCCTGAAAACCTGCTGTGTGAGGCACCACCACACATCAGCCCATGAACCTCCCTGACAGCCTTACCTGGCAGGCCCTTGCTTCATCCTCCTCATGTTATAGGAAAACTCACAGAGGTGAAGCAGCTCTCCCACCATCACATAACCAGGAGAAGGCTGACCCCAGAAGACACAGCCAGTGGAAAAGGCATCAAGTGAGGGGTCCTTAAATTAAACCGCTGAGCTAATTAACCTTCTCCCCATCTAGCCCACAAGGTGAATGGAAAGATCTATAAACTCCTGTCTTTTTTTGTTTGGTTGCATTGCCCAGCTTGTGGGATCTTAGTACCCCAACCAGGAAGTGAACCCGGGACCGCAGCAGTAAGATGTGGAGTCCTAACCACTGGACCCCAAGGGAACGCCCTGTAAATTCCTGTCTTGAGAACCCCACAGCTGCGTACCAAAGTCTGCCTAAAAACATCTCCAGTCACTAACCTTGGGATTATCTGTTAAAGGAATTCATCCAGGTGGACAAGTCACACACCTGGAAGGTGACAAAGAAAAGGCAGCAGGGCTGTGTTCTCTTCCCAACCTGCATGTGCCAACTGAGAGTGACTACAGCCGCAGCAGCAGGAAAAAAGAGGGGGAAGGCTGCAAGGAGAGCCACACTGCACAAACGAGTCACCCTCCATCCAAAGGCTCTAAGAATCCAACAGTGAAGAGTACTTGCACTTCACTAGAGCAACGGTAATCACTCCACCCATGTCTGACTCTGCCACCCTGGGAACTGGAGCCCACCAGGCATGGGATTCTCCAGGCAAGAAAACTGCAGAGGACTGCCGGGCTCTCCTCCAGGGAATCGTCCAGACCCACAGATCGGGCTCAAACCTGTACCTCTTATATCTCCTACACTGGCAGGCAGGTCACTTTACTATCAGTGCCACCTGGGAAGCCCTGAAGGTCAAATTAAACAGGCTGTCACCAGAATCCCTTGGACAGCAAGGAGATCAATCCAGTCAGTCCTAAAGGAAATCAACCTTGAATACTCATTGGAAGGACTGATGCTGAAGCCGAAGCTTCAATACTTGGGCCACCTGATGCGAAGAGCTGACTCACTGGAAAAGATTCTGACGCTGGGAAAGATCGAAGGCAAGAGGAGAAGGGGACAATAGAGGACGAGATGGTTTGATGGCATCACCGACCCAATAGACATGAGTTTGAGCGAACTCTGGGAGATGGTGAAGGACAGGGAAGCCTGGCGTGCTATAGTCCATGGGGTTGCAAAGAGTCGGACACGACTGAGCAACTGAACAACCACCACAACAGCAGGACCGGTGTCCCGAGACTGCCATCGCCTGGGCCCCTGCCACCCTGAGGAGAGAAGCAGCCGGCCCGGAGTCACCGCCCCACCCCACCCCCACAGCGCTGGAGCTGCAACCGGAAACCCCAGAGCAACCTCACTTTTCTGCCTTCCACACAAAACGACGCACATTTGGGTGCTTCCTCTTTTTACATTCTTCCTTCTTTAAGGCATTTACCAGAACACAGTTGATAAGGCAACGAACAGGTCAGGCAGTTCCTCAGTGTGGACAGGAAGGGTTGGCCATCTGTCCTTCCCCAGACCCACAAGTTACTCCTGCTACAAGCATCATCTGCGCTGAACTCTCTGCCCACGGCCACAGGGACCAGCGCTGACCAGGGGGCCTCACTGTCTGCCCCACCCAGAAGATGGAAGGAGAGAGCAGGTGAGACCCTGTCCTCGGGCGACTTCTCAACCAGTGAGAAAGGCAGTAAAGAGAAATGGAAGCATTTGCCACTTGGACATTAAAACCAGCAGCAACATAAACAAGGTTCGACTGTGGAGCACAAGGCACTATATTTGATATCCTGAGATAAACTGTAAGGGGAAAGACTACATAAAAGAATGCATATACAGTACATGTATAACTGAGTCACTTTGCTATACAGCAGAAATTAAGACAACATTGTAAGTCAACCATATGTCAATTAAAAAAGGAGATGGGCTTCCCTGGTGGCACCATGGTTAAGACTCCACGCTTAACCACAGTGGGGCACGGGTTTTCACACACTGCATATTGTCCCCAAAAAAGGAAGTATGTTTTTAAAAAGAGACAGAGAAAAGAAAACCAGTGGCAACAGATAAGTGCAGGTAGTTGAAGGACTGAAAAAGATGGCCTGACATCAAGCCTGATCAACCAGGCCAAGCCCAGCCCCTGGCAGGCCAGGCCAGGCTCCCATCCTGTGGATGTCTTACAGGCCCTGGGCCCCCAGGCCAAATCACTCAGTAAATACATAGCCAAAACACCTGTGCCATCAGACGGCCCTCTGCCAATTCACACCAAATTTAAATGCGGGTATGAACCAACCAAAGTCAGTGCAGAGTTCCACTGACAACGGGCCATAAAGACTAGGAAAAATTTCCACATAGAGAACAGCAAACCAGCAAGGAATTTAGTGACCCCTCAGCCCAGGGCTCAAAATGACCCCAGGGGACTAGGCTAAGTGCAGAAAACACCAGGGACATCCCTGTTTTGACAAAGACCTATGGAAAAGGCTCTCAAGTCAGCAACATGAAAAACTGCCACGTGCGCCCGTAAAGCCAATGAGGAGGGGGCACACGGGCAGCCCCACCTGGTACGGGGAGTCAGGGCGGCCCCAGCAAGCGCAGCTGGAGCAGCCTCACAGTACAGGGCCCGCGGTGCCGGGGAGCTCAGCTCTGGAGCCCCTTGCTGTCATTCTGTCCCAGAAAGGCCCTCCTGACACTTTCCAGCAGCGGCCGCGCTGAGATGGCACGTGCTGCTTCTCCGGGTGGGCAGTGGGGGCGGGCACCAGCACCCACTTTCTTTCTCCCTCCCCGCTGGACAGAGCGGGGTGGCCCTACTTGGTCGGAGCCCAGGCACACGGCAGCCCCAGCCGCGGGGGGCAGTTGTTTACAGAACCCAGGAGCAAAGCTGGCCGTGGGGAGGCAGACAGAGCAGCACCCAGAGAAGAGCAGCTCCTGTGAAACCGGCCTCCCACACGAGCCAGCGCTCACGATCCTAGATGTCCTACCCACGGGAGATGAAAGCTCACGTCCTCGCAAAAACCCACAGCGGTTTACTGCAGCTTCAGTCATAACTGCCAAAAACTGGACCCATCAGGAAGTCCTCTAGCTGGTGAATGGATACGCACACTGTGGTCCATCCAGAGAGTGGAATATTATTTGGGGCTGAAGCTATGAGCTATCAAGCCACAAGGACACTGAAAACCTTAAAAGCATATGATCAAGTGAGAGAAGCCAATGTGTACAGGTTACATACTGTCTATTTCCAACTCCACGGCGTCAAGAAAAAAGACAAGACCATGGCGACAGTAGAGATTACTGTCTCTGCATTAGAGACAGCCTGGAAAATCCCATGGACCGAGGAGCCCGGTGGGCTGCAGTCCGTGGGGTCACGAAGAGTCGGACAGGACTGAGCGACATCACTTCCACTTTTCACTTTCATGCACTGGAGAAGGAAATGGCAACCCTCTCCAGTGTTCTTGCCTGGAGAATCCCAGGGACGAGGGAGCCTGGTGGGCTGCCATCTATGGGGTCGCAGAGAGTCGGACACGACTGAAGCGACTTAGCAGCAGCAACAGCATCTGCTGTTAACAAATGACCACTCTGGTAGGGACGCTGATGGAGGTGGGTAGGGGAAGCTGTGCACGTGCGGGACAAGAGCACACAGGAAACCTCTGTACCTTCCTTGCAACTGTGCTGGGAACGGAAAACTGCCCTAAAAGACAACAAAAACAAAATCAAGTCTTTAAAAGAAACATGGCTGGAGTCAAATCAAACTGCACCTGAAGCTGGGCCTGCTCTGGACTTTCTATCTGGACCAGCCCAACGCCTTCACTGTGGAAGTGGGGCAGGCTGGGTTTTCTGTGACTTTCAACTGTATGGACCCTAACCGCAACCCCTGCAAAGCGAGTGGACTGTGCTGGACTCCACGCCTGTCAGTGCTGACGGACACCGGCCCTGACACGGGAGGGCGCCCATCCACAAACCCACAGAGGCAGGGGCACGTCCCAGTGCAGGCAGGACTTGGGGGCGCAGGCAAGACTCAGGGGCGCCAGGTCCCTGCGGTGCCAGCACCTCCACGTGCCGGAGTCCTCACAGCTGAACGTGTTTCCGCAATTGGACAGTAAAGGGTACATACTATGAACAGAGCAAACCGAAGAGAGAAAAAGCAAGGCTGCTGCTACGACGGGCCCCCAGCAGAGAACTGGGAAGTGTGAAGGTAGCACATGGAAGTTCTAAAATCAGAAATCAGAATTGAGCTCAACATGTTTTCCTCTGCAGCCTAGGCCTCAAATATAATCCCATTTAAAACTATTCTAATCAAATATGAAAACTTCCGTGTTAGGTTTTAAAAGCTATTGTCACTTATTAGCCTTCCTTACCAGAATAATTTTATAGTATATTCTGTCCTAAAAAGATTACTCAATCAATAAGGACAGTGAACAAAAGGTGCATAAAGACTACCTAAAACAGTGTATCTTTTTTGATCACATCGCTTAAAGAATATTTAAACCCTGAAAAAGTTTAACCCTGTGTTTGTTAGAAGTAGCGAATCTCTCTGCCACAGAAAGCTTGGAGATGTGATCTGGCCTTTTACCAGCTCCACGGGAGAGCCCAGCACCCAGGGATGCATCTGCAGATCCGCGACTGAGTCGGCAGGGCCACAGAATCTCCAGCTTTCAGTTCTGCAGGCAGGAGTATCCAGGACCACCTACCGACAAGTAAATGAGTGAGAAAGCAAGTGCCCACCGACATCAGCTATAGGCCCCACCTCCACACCAAACACACTTCCAGCAAACTGGCACACTTCCAAACTGGCAACGACTTCTGGAGAGCGCCACTTCACGCCTCCAAGGCTGCACCGTGCTCCATGCAAGGACTGATGGCAACTGGAGAGAGCTGGGAACTGAACACACAGCAGCAAAACCCTTTCCCTGGCAGGGGCCGGGAGGGCAGAACCAATCCTGGAGCCCCCACTGCAGCCACAGGGAGTTCCCAAAGTGCTCGGACAGCCTGCGGCACAGCAGCCTCCTCGCCACCACCTCCCAAGCGGCCCAGAATTCTCTCTGTACTGACCACTCAAATGTCCTATCAAGCCAAGAGGATCAAGTCTGCCACATAAAACCACCTTCTGTGCAAAAGAACACAAACTTTACTACTAAAGAGTAACCTTTAAATATCATATGACTCCTAAGAATTCCAACATTCCTAATGACTTACAAAGCCATATATTCTAGGCTGTTCTTGATAGGTCAGTCAGTCAGTTCAGTCGCTCAGTCGTGTCCGACTCTTTGCAACCCCATGGACTACAGCACACCAGGCCTCCCCGTTCTTTTACCAACTCCCGGACTTTCCTCAGACTCATGTCCATAGAGTCGGTGATGCCATCCAACCATCTCATACTCTGTCGTCCCCTTCTCCTCCTGCCGTCAATCTTTCTTGATAAACGTGCCCTCAAATATTAAAGACATCTAGGGGGAACTTCCCTAGTGGTCCAGTGGTTAAGAATCCCCCTTTCAATGCAGGGGACTCCGGTTCAGTGCCTGGTTGGGGAATGAAGATCCCACATGCCTGGGGCAACTAAGTCCCCAGGCCACAACTACTGAGCCCATGGGCCCAAACAAAGATCCCAGCAACTAAGACCTGATGAAGGCAGACAAACAAACGAACAAACATCTGGGACTTCCCTGGTGGTCCAGTGGTTAAGAATCCACCTACCAATGCAGGGGATTTGATCCCTGGTCCCTGAAGATTCCACGTGTTGTGGGGCAACCAAACCCCTGCGCCACAACTGTGAAGCCCATGAGCTGCAACAAGAGACGCCAACACGGGAGAAGCCCAGGCTCCACAGCTGGAGGGCAGCCCCGCTCAACACAGGCAGGGGAAGCCCGAGCACAGGAATAAAACACACATACACAATTTAAAAAGAAATGTAAAGACACCTAACACACGAGAAGGTATTGTGAGCAAAGACAGCCCCACAACTCACCCCAGCTCTGGGATTCCACCCACTCGGGCTGAAGGACAAGGCCTGTCCCTGGCTGCTTCTCCAGTCGTGGAGGTGGGCACAGGATTGCAGGCCGCGGGTCGACTCACCTGAACTCTCTTCCTTCGCTGTACCGTCTACTCGAGGAGGCCCTCGGGGCGGCCGTCTCCAGGAGCAGCTTCTGCGTGAGCCTGCCAGGCGGAGCAGGGTCCCGGCCACTGTCTTCGTCCGCCTCCCGGTCACACTTCCATTCCTCGTCTTCGTTCAGCGTGGGCAGGTACCCGGGGACACCCTTCCCTGTCCCTGACCCAGAGCTCTGGTCGCTGCAGAGCTTCGGGCTCTCCGAGCCTGTCCTCGTGTACTCCAGGTAAATGTCGGACTTGAGGAAGGAGGGGTAGGTGTTCTCCTCCATGGTGGACTGGACCTCCGTCTGTGCCTGGTCGAACATGGCGGGGTCGATCTGCTGCTTCGAGATGCAGTCCTTTATGAAGCTCTTGGTGGCGGGCTTGGTCTGCCGGGACACAATGCCATTGTTGTCAAGGATGTATTTGCGGTAAATGGCTCTGGCCAGCTTCAGCCTCTTCTCTTCATTCGAGTCACAGGGCTCCAGTTTTCTGAAGCCGCTGCAGGCAAACCAGAAGTCCAGGAGGTCGGCACAGTCCTCCTGTTTCAGGAAAGTCCTAAACAGGTTTATGCCATCTTGATCGTCCAGCAGGGAGTGCAGCGACTCAGCCCACTTCAAGTATGGAGGGGTGGGCGATGCGCTGCCCTCGGGCTCGTACCCCAGGTCCAGGTCCGAGCGCCTCGGAGTGGCTGTGGAAGTCTCCCCTTTAATCCCAGCGCCTTTCCCAGAGCAGAAGCTGTGGCTGACGGGCCTGGGGTCTGTGGACACCAGTTCACCCTCCTCACCAGGCACTGGGGGTCGGGGGGCATCTTCGGTGAAACTTGCTCCGAGGTCCAAGGGGAAACCCTGCTCCTGGATATTCATTTTGGGACTCTGTGCGTCAATGACAATGAGCGCTGCACCCTAATACATCAGTACTTACAGCTCCAAAGTGAATCAATCTGTCCTGTTGAAACCATTAAGAGGACAAGGATTAGGAAAGGTGGGTCCATGGAAACATGACCACAGAGGTTTTCTCACGACAAGACTCTCAATGATGCCCTCCCGCTCGAACTCAAAGCCAGAAACTCAGTTTAAATGTTCAATCCTTTGTCACAAGGTTTTGTACTATGTTAGAACAATTTCTGTAAACTTTGCCAACTACAGGAATGCCTCTGGCACAAAGAAATCAATGTCCAGAACACAGAGAGCGTCACTACCCTTGAGGGTCCTTCTGTGAGAACAAAGAGAGGCTACAAGCCTGGGGACCCTCCATGCTGAGCTGCTACAGGACTGCGTGGCCAGGCCCTCTCAAGCTCCGGAAAGGCAGGAGGGCTGGAGGAGGCACATGAGCTTCTGGTCCTCCCAGCTGTGCAAAGCCAGGTGAGAGCCAGCTCCTCACGAGGAAGGTGAGGGTGTGTATCTCAGCGTCACAGGGCCACTGTGATGCGCAGACATGGCACTCCACACCGAAGGCTGGCGCCCACGTCTGCCCTCCCCGCTCTTCAGGCCCACAGCCACTCTGCTTCTTGCTTTCCACTGCTTCACACTGAGTGTCCCCACAACCCCGGCAAACACACAGCGACTGGTTCTTCTAAGTCTCCACATGCCCCAAAGAGCAGGGAACCTTCTAGTGAGTGAGCGCAGGGTGCTGCTCCCGTGCACAGGGGCCTTCTCACACCGCTGACGATGTGAAGGCTTTTATTTTTTTGGCCACACAGGGCAGCTTGTGGGATCTTAGTTCCCCAACTAGGGAATGAACCCAGGCCCTCAGCAGTAAAAATGTGGAGTCCTAACCACTGGACCACAAGGGAATTCCCATGAACAGTCTTAAAAAACGCTTCCATCAGAGATGTGTTCTAGATTTGAAAACCTTGCTTAAAAGTAAAGTGTCCTTCTGACAGCAAATGGCAACTGAGTACTCTGAGGAGCAGAGAACCTTGCTTAAAAGTAAAGTGTCCTTCTGACAGCAAATGGCAACTGAGTACTCTGAGGAGCAGAGAGGGTACAGAGCAGATGAGGCCCAAACCCTACTAGCTAAGGAAGCCCGCGGCTCACAGGATGCTCAGTAAAGTGAAAGCCACGTGACTTGCCCTCTCGGAGTGAGGGAGCCATGGTTCTGTCTCTGCTGCTAGAAGCACATCTTGCACAAGGGAGGCCTGCCCTGCCAGGGCTCTGCCACAGCCTCGCGTCCTGTCCTCCCTGACACTGAGCTCATGGGCTCAGGCCACACCTCCCAACCTGGCCTGCTGGATGTAAGTGGTCTGCCTAGAAGGAGACTGGAGAGAAGCGTGATAGGCCCAATCACTGAGAGCGCTGAACAAGTCAGAGGAGTAGAGTAAAATCCAAAAACCTGGCACCAACACAAGGTGCAGACCTCCCAGCCACCTCTCCACTCTTGGGCCCTGGTCTACATGCAACCTGCCCCACACCTGGTCTGCACACACTCGCATGCCAGCAGCTGCCGACGCCTCACAGCACCCAGAGGTGGAGCGTGGGTCACAACTATTGTCCTACAGCTAGTGACTAGCCTACCGGGTCAGCTGCAATCTCGGCCTCGGCAGGAACAGCCTGCTTTCTCAGGTCAAGGCCCACGGGCTGTGACAGCTGCTGCTCACAGACCACTTCAACTGTAAGGTCGCCTCCTCTGAGTCAGAAGGAGACTGAGCACCTCTGAGGTCTCCACACCAGCTCCCGGATGCTAGCACCCTCTTGTCAGGGTCACCATCTCAGGAAGGAGGACCCACAACCTGGTCCCCTGAGCCTTACTGCTGGGATGCTCTGTGGTTCACTTGCCTTGAGAAAAAATCAAGTCCCTCTGTTCTAAGGCGAGGCTGATTACTAGTCACGTCACTTTCTCTTAAAGTGCTGATTTCTTTCAGGTAAAAGACTTGGAGCAGCCTGGTTTAAACGTTCTCTGCAGGGCCTACAGGATCTGACACAAGGTCTCACAACTAAGGGGCACCACAGACATGTAATTCATCAACATTAAGGAAAACAATACTCAGCACAGATGTGGAACATTAGCCCTTCACAGGTGCTGAAACAGCACCAAATTCAACATCGAGCTGTCTTTTCATTTGGGTGAGAGCAAGTCCCTCTAATCCTTTGAGCTATCTTCTCATAGCCCGGAAGAAATGTTTCCTAAAATTCACATCTGTTTTTGGCTGTCAACTGACAGGAGACCTTCAGTGTCCCAGAAGCACAAGAACATCTCTCCACATTGCTGCCGTTATGAAACGCACTCCCATTACTGAGATCTCTGGGTTCCCAAGCACGGCAGGCATTCAGTGTGCACATGTACACACCACATACGGAGATACTGCCTTGCTTCAGATAGAGTCACGGGCCCACAGGCACTGGATCTGGCCAACAGCCTGTAACTACCTTCAACAAAGGGGACTCCACAAAAGGAATCTACAACTCTGATGCCTCATTTACAATCTCCTTCAGTCACTGCCAAGGAGCACCCCCTGGGTACCAAGGCAGCCAGCTCAAGGCTGTAGGCGTGTGTATATTTATGTTTTACTCAAATGCAACTTTTGAATATTTGCTTTATGTGAAGTATGGAAACAACAGAGTGTGACTCTGACATACTCCCAACTGTCCGTTAACTAAGGATTGTCCTAAGGATTGGGACTACAACTTTACAGGTAATTTATTCCCCCACCACCTAAATCCTCAGTGACCAACGAAACCAAAAATTCCATTTAGCTTTCCTGAAACCAGAAATCCAAGAAACATCAATACCTGGTAGGAATCAGACAGAAACATACATCCTGTATACTTTCCCATCCTTGTTCCTGAATAGAAGTTCTTAAAACTGAAACCCAGATAGTGCTATCTTGGGAGGTCAGGTTTAGACTGTGTGTGTTCTCCAAAACAAGGCCTGGTCCAAGGATGTCTGAGGGTCTCCCTGAAGCAGCAGAGAACAGAAGTATGAGCCCAAACAAGGGGCCAAGATGCACAATCACTCTTTATTAATTATTTAGAGAATGGCTGAGAAAAATGCCCAGAGAACTAATGCATTTTTCTCTACTGTGCTCGACGCTAAACTATGAGCGTCACTGCCCTGACTGTACAGCTCTGGTTTCAGAAGCGACTCAGTTCCCATGAAAATGGAGAGCAGAGGTGGACTCTAAGACATATACCCGGGAGAGAGGCAGAGAAAGCTGGGGGTGAGGCATGTATCCGAAGGAGTAAAGCCCCTCAAGCAAGCCAGACCACCCGACCTCAGGCTCTGCCTCACGGGGAGTGCTTCCTCCGGTTTCAGACTCATTCACTCCTACTTTTTGCTTGGGGGGGTGGGGGGGCGGGGGTTGTGCGAGGAGGAGAAGGGCTTATCCGCCATCCGGCTTATCCCCAGGATGCTTCTGCACCCACCACCCACTCTGCCCCGGGCCCACGGATCACAGCACCGCACTCAGCACCGTCCAATCAAACACTGGGGGGCGGGGGTTGTACGAGGAGGAGAAGGGCTTATCCGCCATCCGGCTTATCCCCAGGATGCTTCTGCACCCACCACCCACTCTGCCCCGGGCCCACGGATCACAGCACCGCACTCAGCACCGTCCAATCAAACACATCAGCTGCACACCCCAGCCTCCTCCCGGAGGACCTTCCTTCTGAGAATCCTGAGTATTCCTCACCCCTTTTAGCTCACCCAGAGCAAGTGGCTGCCCGCTGTGAGTCGTCCACGGGCCCCAGAGTACACAGGGGCCGACCCCTCGTCTTCAGCACCAGCAGCGAGCACCCCCTCCTAGACAGACCCGCCCTCGCAGCGGTGGGCCGCACGCCTCCTCTCGCGCTCCGAGCCCTCGCGGCCCCGGACCCGCACGCCCCTCGAGCCCCTCTTCCGGGTCCCGCTCCCGGCCCGGCCCGCGCGGCCTACAATGGGCGCCGCATAGGCCCGCGCCCCTCAGGAATGCGCGCCCGACCGCGCGACTCACCCGCGCGGCGACGGCGGCGTGCGAGCGCGGGGCAGGCCGTGGGGCCGCCGCCAAGGCCGGCCGCGCACTCCCGCCGGCCTGCTCCGCGGAGACGCGGCTCCGGCCCGACTCCGGCCGGTCCGGCGGCAGCGGCGGCGGCGGCGGCGGAGGTGGTAGCGGCGGCCACGATCGCTTCCCCGAGCGGGGAGCCGGAGCCCAGAGCGCCTTAGCCCAGGCCGGAGCGCCCCCGCCGGCGCCGCCCGGAAGTGCGGGGGCGGGGCCCGGAGCGTCGGGCGGGGCCCGGAGCGCGGGGCGTGCCCAGAGCGCGGGGGCGGGGCCGGGAGCACCTGAAGGAGCCCAACGCCGGGACAGGGCGAGGAACGCGCGGCGCGGAGCCACCGGCGTGGAGGCGGGGCTGTGTGGGCGGAGCCGAATCATGGGCGGGGCCAAGGCGGGGGGAGCCGGGCGCAGGCGCGAGACCGAGCCAGAGCGCGAGACCGAATCCGAGCTCTGGGAAGGGCCTGGAGCCTGGGGCGGAGCCTCTACCGTGGAGGCGGGGCCTGGGAGTGGGCCCTGAGCGTGGAGGCGGAGCCAAAAGAGTCCAGGCGGACGGGAGGCGTGACGCAGAGCCCGGCGGAGTGGGCATCCTCAGATACGTCGCTGGGGGCGGGGCCTTGGTGTGGGCGGGGCCAAGACGCCGTCGAGGGTGACCCCGGAGGGGGCGCCGGAAACTGCGCTGATCCCTTGGGGCTGTGTCATTAGGGAGGCTACCCCTAGCACCCAACGGAGAGATGGCCTTCAGACGGCCCCTCAGACGCAAGCCAGGTCGGAGCCCTTTTCTGCTTCCCACATAGTGTCCACTGACCCAGGGCTCCAGAGGTCAGCACCCCAGTCCCGGCCCGCCCAGCCGGACTGCCACGCCCTCCGAGCTCCCTGACCCGGAAGACTCTCGAAGGAGGACGGCCACCAACTGCCCCTGGCACGGAAGAAAGCAGGTGTCCAAGAGTTGGACTGTTGCAGGGCCAAGCCAGGCTGACCAGGAGCTAATCCTCGAGTGACATACAGCCTCGTTGTCCCCCTTCTCCATGCCTACTGCCTCCTGGTCAGCCAAGACCCTGAGAAAGTGGCCTTAGGCTCTGCCCTCCCTGAGTCCCCGTCAGGTCACACAGAAGGCATCCAGTAGGTGCTGATTGTCACTAGGGCGGGAGCTCCAACCTCCAGAGAGAGCTGTGGGCGGAATGGCTGGGCCCCACTCCAGCTGGTCCAGCCCACCCGCGTTTCACTCAGGCACCATCCAGGGTCCTGGCAGGACCCTTCACTTCCCACCACTGCCCCACAGGTACCACTGGCCCAGGCCAGCCTGAGAGCAAGGGCTTCCGGATGTCCCAACACCTGCACGACAACCCCCTTACCCTCACTGTTGCCATGGCCTCCCTGGCCTGATCTACAAGCCCCGCTGGCTAGCTCCTGGGTTGCCCACCCATCACCAGCCCTCCCAGAGGAAAGATGTGGGCACCAGGAAGTGCTGACTGCCCTCCATGGAAGTGCTCCTGCAGTCCACCCCCACGATCACCCAGGACCTCATCCTTCAGCCGTGCCAAGTCAGACTGGGCACCTTGAGAAATGCTCCCAGGGCCCCCAGGGCCTGGCTATACCCCCTTGTACACACAAGCAGGTTGAAGCTCAGGCCACACAAGGATCTGCTCATGTCCTCCAGACCTGAGGCCCTGTGTCCCTCACCCATCCCATGCTGTCCCTAGCACCCCCAGTCCCTCTGTCCTAGGCTGTCCCCAGCAGCCAGCCTGCACCCTGGAGCTCTCGGTCTTCAGGGCTCTTCTCTGGCTGCCTCTGGTCACTTGCCCCGAATCCTTGAGGTCATCTGTGATGCCACTACCTCTTCCCAGGGACACTGCTCGCCCCCACTGCCCACTACGAAGGGAGGAAGTCCAGGCTCTGGGCACTCCCCCACCAGTCAGCCTCCTATGCAGCTGCTCACGGCTGGCTCCTGCCTCAGGTGCACAACACAAAGGTACCCCAGCTCTAGCATCCAGCTTCCTAGGGCTTAGTACTGACTCCTCCGACACCCAGGCTTTCATCCGTGAGGGAGGAGGCCATCAGGGAAGTGCCCTAGCCTGCCGATGGCCCAGGCCGCCTCTGAGGGTTGTCACCACACCTAGGACAGGCTGGGCAGCGGCAGTGGCTACGGTGGGTCAGCACCGCAGAGGAACAGTACTGATGAACCCAGCTGGACTGACTAGGGTCCTGGTGGCAGGTGTCACTCTCTCACATCCCCTGGGATGGCCCCAGGCTTCCCAGGGCTGGTACAGGAGATGGCTTTGCAGCCTCTCCCTGGCTCTGTTCAGCTGCAGAGCCTTAGAGGCAGAGTGGGTGGGCTTCAAGGCACAACAGGGTCTGTGTGGGCTGCAGGAGTCCTGGGTGGGCTGGACAGACAGCAGGGCCTCCAGGACATCAGTCCTCAGGCTGTCTTCCCACCACCAGACACGGGCCCCCAGTGTTGCCTTGGTTCTGCAGAGCTGCTGCTGTGGCCAGGCCAGGCTCCCAGGGTCGTGTCCACATCCATCCTCCTCCTGGCCCATGGTGGCAGATGTCCCCAGGCCCTGGGACCAGAGCAGGGCCCTCGCACCTCCAGCTCCTCGGGGCCCTCACCCTGTAGGGACAGGAAGGGAGTCAGAAAGCCTTGAGGAAAGGCTGCAGCCCGCTTCCATGGGCTGTGGCTGTGGGCACTCAGGGCGGGGATAGGGGAGCCCACAGGAGGGAGCTCAGGGAGACTCTGGAGAGAGGGAGGCAGGGAGGGCAGCCCCGGGGGCCTATGCTAGAACAGGGGTGGCCAGTCAGAGGGACTGTGTCAGCCACCCAGAGCTGTGATCAGACAGAGCCACAGGAGCCTGGGAACAAAGAAGTGCAGGCTGGAGCCCTTTCTCCTACAGAGGGCCTTTCCGATGCACCCTCCCCAGGGGCAGGAGTCTGCCACTACAGACTTTGATGTGATAAACTGTGGATGACGTGTGTTCAGGCTTTCCAGGAACTAAATGAAAAACTTAAAACCAGAAAAGAAATTATTTTCTTCAACTTAAGACATAAAAGGAATATTTGAAACACAGCTCTGAAGCCTTATGGGTGTTTGTCCACTTGGCTGAGGAAGACCATTTATCATAAGAAATGATCCACAGGAATAATCCGTGATTGACTGAGGAGGCAAGTTAAGGGGCATCAAGCCTGATGCCACATGTGGGGGACGAGCCCCCGGGATGGGCTAGGGCTCATGAGGTCTGCACCGCCTCCCAGGAGGGGAGGACGAGGAAGAGGCTGCTCTGAGTCAGCCTTGTAGAGGCGGTCCCGCTTCGCAGGCAGAGCCTCTTCTGGGTTCTGTGTTTTCTTGCGCCTCTGACTGGTCACAGGTGTGTGTGGGCAGTGGGCAGGCAGGTCAGGACCCGAAGCGGAAGGAGGCCTTGGCTCATCCATTCTGATGAGGGCACATGGACTTCCAAGAGGCGGCCCCAGCCACAGGGGCCACCTGCCTTTCTGGCTGTGAACCCTGCCCCCGGGACTCCATGTCTTGTCCAAGTGTGCTTTTTCCATCAGCTCTGAGCTCAGGGAGGGGGTGTGCCCCCATCACAAGTTTGACAAAGGATGCGGAGTCATCACACCAAGGGCATGAGATATACACCAAATAGAAAGGCTCAGAGCCCACACACACGATACCCGCCTGGGTGGATGCAGAGGACATGCCCAGAGCACCCACACTGGAGGGGATCGGGCCGGGCTGCAGTTTCTTCGTGTGTCAGGGAAGAAGGACCACAGGACACTACTGTTGTGATCTCAGGAAGGCCAGGAAACTCTGAAGCAGGCTATCTTCCCATCAACGGTCGGTACAAATTAATCCAACAGAGACAGCTGCAGGGTGAGGACCTTGGGCTATGGGACAGAGCTGATCCCTGAGGCAGTGTCAGGCTGGGTATGACTGCTGTGGTTGCCCCGAGTCAGTCCTAGGACCGGCAAGGAGGTATGCCTCCTGGGCCAACCGGCTCCGGGGCCGCCCGTCTGGGCCTTTCTGAGCCCGGGCTCGGCCTCTGACAGGTCCTCCACCTCTTTCCACCTGTGTCCAGCTCCTCTCGCCCTTCATACCTGTAGGCAGGAGTGTCCTTCAGGCTGGCATTCTGCATCCCTCTTACTGCCTGGACTTCTCTCTCCAGCCTGCAGCCAGAGCTGCCACAGACAGGTCAACCAGTAGCCCCCTCAGCCTAAGTGCCAAGCAGGGAGGGCAGGGGACAGGAGCAGGGCTTTCCTCAGACAAGCTGGCTCCAAGGCCAGTTCAGTGGCGCAGCCGATACTTTCTGTCCCTGCTGCTTTCTGTCATCCAGTCCCAGTGGCCCCCACGCAGGCCAGGAGGTCCCATCCAGAGAGAAGGAAGCATTCCGAGCACCCTGCCGTTGCGGGCATTCTCAGAGACAACCAGCTGCAGGGGTCACCTGCTTGTTCACTTGCTCGGAGCCCCGAGTCACAGGCCCAACAAGCCAGCGCCACGCTCGTCCCAGGGTCCCTGAACAGATGACTCACCCAGCAGATCTGAGAGCCCCCACACCCCTGCTGGTCCCCAGGAGTCAAAGGTCAAGTCCCAAGCCAGCACACTGAATCCCAGGGTGCCCTCCACACATGCCCAGCTCAGGTCTTACCCTGTACTGCCTCTCTGGTGGATTCTGACCACAGGGCTGACTGTTAGGCTCAGGGATGGAGGCCAGGTGTAGAGGGTTTGATGTCCAAGGTGGCTCCCAGCAGCCACTGGGGCCTGGGAAGGAGGAGGGGTGAGCAGCGCCCCCCACCCCAGCCCCACACCCCCAGCTTGGTGCTTCAGGACCCCCTGTCCAGCTCCTACCTCCCTGGATACTTGAGCACCTGCCTGCCTCAGGCCAGCCAGAGTCTCTGGGGAGTGCCCTCCCCAGCAAGTGAGGGTGCTGACTGCTAGCCTCAGAGGTCTGTGTGTAGCCCTCCATGAACAGGCGTAGGCCACGGGCTGGACCCTATGCTGGCCTGGTCCAGGTCGAGTATCTCAGACATATCACCAACAGAGGACTGGCCTCCCGGCCCCGCCCACTCCCAGTGCTTTCCCGAGGAGCGGCAGATCCCGGCAGAGGGGCCAGGTCCCCGAGGGACGCCCGCCCTCCTGCTGCACTGACCTCACACTGGGTGGACTGGCACCCCTGTCCTCCCTGTTCCCTGTCCCAGCTGTCCCATCCCCGAAGGCCTCTCCTGGGGCAATGAGAACTCACACCCATCTGTTGGTTATCCCTTCTCCTTCAGCCTGACACACTTCATTCCACCCCCGCAAACCTGCACTGTCCAGGGACCAGGGCCTCTCCCCAAGCTCATAGCTGGGGACTGGTGCCAGGAGATGGGGAAGTGTGCCCAGGTGGACCAGCTGCCCTTGCCCACACCCACGCCCTCACTTGCTGTCCCTCGATGTCTCTCTCGGCTGCCTAGGAACCCTGAGGCCACTGCGGCCCAGTTATAAGTATGTGATTATGTATGCCGGGTCCCTCTGGCCCCTTTGTTGCTGCAGAATCTGTCATGGCAAACAAAAGTGCACTGGATTAGCCACAGTGGATTAAAAGATTTGCTTCTCAGAGTTTACCTAATAACCTAACAATCGCACAGACGGAGGCTTTGAACCTCCAAGACACGCTCACCAGGCCATCTGGGAGCTCACGGCCTCTGCGGGCAGCAGGACGACCGGGCGCTTTCAGGCGTCTCCGCCTGTCCTCACGGTGGGTTCGGCCGCAGCGGGCCTGAGCCCTCGGCTCCTGCCAGGTCCATCTGGGCCAAACACGGGGACGAGAGGAGACCCGGACAAGATGGAGGCCCGTGCTGGGGGCCGAGGCCCAGGGAGGACCGGTTCCAGAGGGCCTGCTGCTGGCGGTGGGTACTGGGCCTCGCCTGCGTGGGCTCAGCCCCCAGGGTGTCCACACGTATCACACAACAGCAAGGACACTGCAACATGGAGGGTGGCCGTGGCCGGCAGGTGACACACTGGGCTCCACCACGCCATGGCGCACGGTCCCACTGCTGGCGCCCCTCAACGCATGTTCCTGCACACACGCGTGCACACGCGCACACATGCACACACATGAGCGTGTCCCTCTTTGATCTCCAAAAGACACTCCATTTACAAGCTCTTAATCACAGCTGCCTTTTCGGGGCCTGTTCTCTGAAGTCCCGAGTAATGGGATTTGGCGCTTCTGATCCATCTTGGGCTGACCGCTCCCGTTATAGGTGGACATTTTTTCCCTTTTTTCCGCCTTTTTTTTTTTCTAAAAAAAAAAAAAATGCTCCTGCAACTGCACTGCCTTGACATGCCTGTTGCCTAGCCCTGGGAGCAGTGGCAGGGAGAGGGGCTGGACGGCTGTTACGCCAAGGGCCCTGGCCAGTTGGGGGTCTTTGATGCCGCCTCTATGTGAAATCTGCCGAGAAAGACCCACGAGAGCGGTTTCCTGGACCTCGGTGTGCTGGATTCGTCCTGCCTTGCGCCGTTCCCTTTGTCTCTCTTCCCGTGACCCTTCCTTGGGGTATCTGGGGAGAGGGTCCCAGGGTGAAGGTGCAGAGGGCGGGGTGGGCGGAGGGCTCTGGGCTCCGCCACAAGAACAATGGGCAGCAGGGAGCACATCCACCTGTCTGCCTGTCCACCCGTCTGTCTGTCCATGCGCCCGCCCGGCTTACCTCACCTGCCTGGCTCCGTGCGCCTGCTCCCGCCCCACCGGCCCGCGCTCCGCCATGCTGGGCCTGGCCGTCCGTGAGAGCACTCTGAGCCACTCCAGGAAGCAGGTCCCTGCTCTTGGCCACTGTGTGGCTGCGAGGAAGAAGCGTGACTCTAGGCTGCAGCTCAGGCTCCCACCGCCGATTGGCTGAGGCAGGGACCAGATGACGGCCTCGGAACCCTATGGTAGCCATGGCAACCAGCCCCTTTAGACACCGCCACCCCCGAGCCACTCCTGACTGCGGAGGGAGCAGGCGGCACCGCTGGTGGGCACCGCTGGTGGGCCCATGCCAGGGTCCCCTCAGAGGGTCAGGTCAGACGTGGCTGGGTGGTGGCTGCTCCTGCAGCAGCCATTGAGAGTGTACGTGTGTGTTGTGCACGTCCAGCATGAGGGGGTCCCTGTCCCTCTCTTGAGACATCTCAAACCACTCCATGCCCTTCCTGACATCCTGGCAGTGGCAGGAACAGTGTCCATGCAGCCCCTGCCAAGAGGACGATTTCAGGTCAGGCTTGCACCAGGAGCTGAAGGCCAGGCCCACGCTGGTGAGAAATTAATGGGTGAGGGCAGTGGAAGCAGGAGCCGCGGGAACTCCCACCCTCCAGGGAGGTTCAAGTTCTCTCCACCTCAGACTGCAAAGGGCCTGCTGGTCTCACCTCTGCAGACAACCTCTTCTCAGCCCTTTGGACACACTCACGTGACCCCAGCACAGCCCTCCTACCCCAAAGACCTTGTGTGCCCATCCGACAGGACCAGGGGACTCTTTGCAACCCCAAGGCTTTGCAGCTACTCTTCCCAGGGCCTGTCCCATCTGCTGGCCTCAGCAAGGCCTTCCCTGAGGTCTCAATGCCACAGCTTTCCAGCAAGGACACAACACACCATCGCTCCAAGGACCGGTCCTTCTGGGTGTTACAGGGCAGAGAGCAGCCTGGAGCCACTGCGACCCCATGTCTCTGACAGCCCGTGGTCTTTCCATGGGCTGCTGGGGTCAGCACCACCTTGTCAAGGCTTCCTTGAAGGCCATCGGAGAGCCCTGGGTGGCCCAGCCCCACCTGCTGAGCAGAAGATCACTAGAGGCTGGGTGAGGAGGAGCAAGTGTGAGCCTCATGCCCCAGGAAGAGGCCAGGGTTGAGGCAGACCCTGCAGAGTCCACGGTCAAAACCAGAGGGATCCGGAGTCAAGGGGAGTGTGGGACAGGAACCCAGGGCTCACACACTTGACTGAACAGGCAGAGGGCACGCTAGGCTGGGCCCAGAAGCTGCTTGTCCAGTACCCTAGATTCATCCCACACCTCTTCACACTGGCCTGGCCCCACCCCATGCTGCCCAGCCTCCGAGCTTACACCCCTAGCTGTGGGGCCTCTTGTCTGCAGACACCAAGCACCATCAGAGCCTTTGCCCACTCCCAGTGCTTTCCCGAGGAGCGGCAGATCCCGGCAGAGGGGCCAGGTCCCCGAGGGACGCCCGCCCTCCTGCTGCACTGACCTCACACTGGGTGGACTGGCACCCCTGTCCTCCCTGTTCCCTGTCCCAGCTGTCCCATCCCCGAAGGCCTCTCCTGGGGCAATGAGAACTCACACCCATCTGTTGGTTATCCCTTCTCCTTCAGCCTGACACACTTCATTCCACCCCCGCAAACCTGCACTGTCCAGGGACCAGGGCCTCTCCCCAAGCTCATAGCTGGGGACTGGTGCCAGGAGATGGGGAAGTGTGCCCAGGTGGACCAGCTGCCCTTGCCCACACCCACGCCCTCACTTGCTGTCCCTCGATGTCTCTCTCGGCTGCCTAGGAACCCTGAGGCCACTGCGGCCCAGTTATAAGTATGTGATTATGTATGCCGGGTCCCTCTGGCCCCTTTGTTGCTGCAGAATCTGTCATGGCAAACAAAAGTGCACTGGATTAGCCACAGTGGATTAAAAGATTTGCTTCTCAGAGTTTACCTAATAACCTAACAATCGCACAGACGGAGGCTTTGAACCTCCAAGACACGCTCACCAGGCCATCTGGGAGCTCACGGCCTCTGCGGGCAGCAGGACGACCGGGCGCTTTCAGGCGTCTCCGCCTGTCCTCACGGTGGGTTCGGCCGCAGCGGGCCTGAGCCCTCGGCTCCTGCCAGGTCCATCTGGGCCAAACACGGGGACGAGAGGAGACCCGGACAAGATGGAGGCCCGTGCTGGGGGCCGAGGCCCAGGGAGGACCGGTTCCAGAGGGCCTGCTGCTGGCGGTGGGTACTGGGCCTCGCCTGCGTGGGCTCAGCCCCCAGGGTGTCCACACGTATCACACAACAGCAAGGACACTGCAACATGGAGGGTGGCCGTGGCCGGCAGGTGACACACTGGGCTCCACCACGCCATGGCGCAGGTCCCACTGCTGGCGCCCCTCAACGCATGTTCCTGCACACACGCGTGCACACGCGCACACATGCACACACATGAGCGTGTCCCTCTTTGATCTCCAAAAGACACTCCATTTACAAGCTCTTAATCACAGCTGCCTTTTCGGGGCCTGTTCTCTGAAGTCCCGAGTAATGGGATTTGGCGCTTCTGATCCATCTTGGGCTGACCGCTCCCGTTATAGGTGGACATTTTTTCCCTTTTTTCCGCCTTTTTTTTTTTCTAAAAAAAAAAAAAATGCTCCTGCAACTGCACTGCCTTGACATGCCTGTTGCCTAGCCCTGGGAGCAGTGGCAGGGAGAGGGGCTGGACGGCTGTTACGCCAAGGGCCCTGGCCAGTTGGGGGTCTTTGATGCCGCCTCTATGTGAAATCTGCCGAGAAAGACCCACGAGAGCGGTTTCCTGGACCTCGGTGTGCTGGATTCGTCCTGCCTTGCGCCGTTCCCTTTGTCTCTCTTCCCGTGACCCTTCCTTGGGGTATCTGGGGAGAGGGTCCCAGGGTGAAGGTGCAGAGGGCGGGGTGGGCGGAGGGCTCTGGGCTCCGCCACAAGAACAATGGGCAGTAGGGAGCACATCCACCTGTCTGCCTGTCCACCCGTCTGTCTGTCCATGCGCCCGCCCGGCTTACCTCACCTGCCTGGCTCCGTGCGCCTGCTCCCGCCCCACCGGCCCGCGCTCCGCCATGCTGGGCCTGGCCGTCCGTGAGAGCACTCTGAGCCACTCCAGGAAGCAGGTCCCTGCTCTTGGCCACTGTGTGGCTGCGAGGAAGAAGCGTGACTCTAGGCTGCAGCTCAGGCTCCCACCGCCGATTGGCTGAGGCAGGGACCAGATGACGGCCTCGGAACCCTATGGTAGCCATGGCAACCAGCCCCTTTAGACACCGCCACCCCCGAGCCACTCCTGACTGCGGAGGGAGCAGGCGGCACCGCTGGTGGGCACCGCTGGTGGGCCCATGCCAGGGTCCCCTCAGAGGGTCAGGTCAGACGTGGCTGGGTGGTGGCTGCTCCTGCAGCAGCCATTGAGCGTGTACGTGTGTGTTGTGCACGTCCAGCATGAGGGGGTCCCTGTCCCTCTCTTGAGACATCTCAAACCACTCCATGCCCTTCCTGACATCCTGGCAGTGGCAGGAACAGTGTCCATGCAGCCCCTGCCAAGAGGACGATTTCAGGTCAGGCTTGCACCAGGAGCTGAAGGCCAGGCCCACGCTGGTGAGAAATTAATGGGTGAGGGCAGTGGAAGCAGGAGCCCGGGAACTCCCACCCTCCAGGGAGGTTCAAGTTCTCTCCACCTCAGACTGCAAAGGGCCTGCTGGTCTCACCTCTGCAGACAACCTCTTCTCAGCCCTTTGGACACACTCACGTGACCCCAGCACAGCCCTCCTACCCCAAAGACCTTGTGTGCCCATCCGACAGGACCAGGGGACTCTTTGCAACCCCAAGGCTTTGCAGCTACTCTTCCCAGGGCCTGTCCCATCTGCTGGCCTCAGCAAGGCCTTCCCTGAGGTCTCAATGCCACAGCTTTCCAGCAAGGACACAACACACCATCGCTCCAAGGACCGGTCCTTCTGGGTGTTACAGGGCAGAGAGCAGCCTGGAGCCACTGCGACCCCATGTCTCTGACAGCCCGTGGTCTTTCCATGGGCTGCTGGGGTCAGCACCACCTTGTCAAGGCTTCCTTGAAGGCCATCGGAGAGCCCTGGGTGGCCCAGCCCCACCTGCTGAGCAGAAGATCACTAGAGGCTGGGTGAGGAGGAGCAAGTGTGAGCCTCATGCCCCAGGAAGAGGCCAGGGTTGAGGCAGACCCTGCAGAGTCCACGGTCAAAACCAGAGGGATCCGGAGTCAAGGGGAGTGTGGGACAGGAACCCAGGGCTCACACACTTGACTGAACAGGCAGAGGGCACGCTAGGCTGGGCCCAGAAGCTGCTTGTCCAGTACCCTAGATTCATCCCACACCTCTTCACACTGGCCTGGCCCCACCCCATGCTGCCCAGCCTCCGAGCTTACACCCCTAGCTGTGGGGCCTCTTGTCTGCAGACACCAAGCACCATCAGAGCCTTTCCAGGGGCAAAGTGCAGGCAGGGACTCAGCGCTGGGCCATCTGGGGCTGGTAAAGCGGCTTCGGCTGTGCTGGGAGGGCTACAGCCTGTTGCCAGGAAGCGCCAGCCTGCACAGGTTCTTCTGACTTCTGCAGGGCTCTGCCTTGGGGGCAGCTGGCAGGGATGGGAGCTGGCTCAAGGGACAGCAATGGATGTGTGTGTTGGGGGGGTCCAGTGCATGTGGATGCCCCCACGGCTCCTGGGCCTCCCCTGCACCCTGACAGGGCCCAGGCTGCCCTGTGCAGATGGGAAGACTCAGGTGAGACCCTCCTGAGGGGCCTTGTCCCTCTTGACCTAGGGTATGCCCTTCTCTAGGGACCCAAGGACGTCAGGAGGCAGTGGACATAACAGGGCCTCAGGATGCCACACTGTCAGGGCCCCACGGCTGGTCCTGAGGGCCCCTCCCTAGTCCAGAGCCACCGTGATGCGTCACCCTCCTGCCCAGTCCAACAGGAAAACATACTGGTCAAGCTCTGCTGTCATGGAAACATAAGAGGGTTGACCCAGCTGGTGCAGATAGGAGCATGGCTAGTCTGCAACCAGGAGCTAGTGCAGGGCAGCTCCGGTTTCTGCAGGCTTGACCTTCCTTGGTACAACCCAAGTCCTGAGGGGCTGCAGGACCTTGGCCAGGGCAGAACCAGAGGCTCTAACAGCAACATGTCAGGGGTGTGTTTGAGCGGGGCAATGGCAGCTCAGGGGGCCTCAACCTGACCAGGACTGGCGGTGGGACATGTGGAGGGCAGTTCTGTCCCCTCGCCACTGCCCCTCCCAAACCAAACCTGCAGGCCCAGGGGTGGCTTCCCAGGGGCTGGGCAATGAGTCTGGCCTGCAGTGAGGGCTGCAAAACTTCTCTGGAGTCAAGAGTATCGGGGAGAATTTGACGAAACTGCTGTTGCATCAGAAGAAAAAGACTGCTCAGCAGCCCCCGCCAGCTCAGCCCCAGGTGGCGGGCATGCTAGTGACCCTCTCAGGACATGCCAAGCTCCTCCCAGTAGCCAGCGTAGGCCTCCCAGGACCCACCAGTCCCCGCCAATGCACAGCCACTGCTGGTACCTGGCCCAGCCCCCACCTACTCCAGTCATGTACCCTATGCCAGTGCAGGGTCCCTTGAGGGTCCAGGAATGACCCAGGTGCCCCCTCAGCTATGGCCTTAGTTGGAGCAGGCCAAGACAGAAGTACAAGAGTTGAGGTAGGTAATGGTTAATGTTCTGGGTACACATCACAGGGGACCCAGGCAGAGACTATGGCGGGGACAGGGTGGGGAGACCCTGCACATGGGAGAGAACGTGGTCCGCTCAGAGCAACCCCAGTCCACCAAGCCAGGAGCTGTGGTGTGGATAACTGAGCTGGACATTGCCAGCCCACAGAACCGGGCCAGAGGAGAGCTGGGCACCATCACAAAACAGAGGTAGGACACATGGAGTCTCAAGGTCCATGGAGGAGACAGGGACTGGTGACCTCCAGGGCACTCCCACTAGGGCCCTAACCCCAAGGCAGCCCCCAATCCTGGATGACCTCGCTGGGAGCCAAGGGTCTCCAGGGCCCTCCTACAGCCATGCCCATCAACCAGCTGCAGGCTCTCTCTGGTCTCCTGTCTGATAAACACAGCCCAGGTGGTGTCACGTCCACGGCAACCCCCCCAGGGAGCCTGGTACTCCTGGTGGTCCAGTCAGCCACAGGACTCGGTCAGGGCACCCACTTGTCCTCCCAGAGAAATCTGGATGGGCGTCAGTGCTTAGGACTCCCGGATAAAGGTCAGCAAAGAAAAATAAATAAATAAATAAAGGTCAGCAAAGAGGGTCATGGCCCCCAACTCTCAGATCAGGAGAAGCCTCAGGTGCCTTGTCCAGCCTCCCACATGGGGCACAGCACCCCCACCAAGTTCAGGCTGTGGGTCAGCGGAGGAGAGGCATCAATGTCACAGGCTGCCTTTTGAGCGTGACAGGCAGGGGCTGCCAGAAGCTGCAGCCTCGAGGCTTGCCCCGCAGGACTCCGTTTGCCCCCGTACCTCCCAGGGCTGGTGGGGGTGCTCACCACACCAAAGGCCAAGCTGGCACAGACCCTGTGCAGCCACATCCAGAGTCCGGCCATGGCACCTGGCCTCTGCTCTGGAGAACAGTCCACCTGGGCAGGGCTGTGCAACTGGGGGTGAGGCAGCACCACTCTGCTCCCCCAACACTGGGTCCTCCACGAGAGACAGGACCAAAGCCTTGCACACTGGGACCACTACCCACCTGAGCAGCGTCCCAAGACCACCTCGGCAGGGAGTCAGCTTGATCCTCTAAGCAAAGGAGCACACACACGGCCTGGCTCAGACTTTACTCAAGCTGGCCCCGGAGGGTGGTGACCCTCCTCAACAGGGCCCCTGCTGCAGGAAGAGGGAGCAGGGAACCACACAGGCAGTAAGATGGCCCCAGGCCTCTGGGGATCTTGGGACAAGACGCCTCCTGGGGCTCCCACAAAGCGCACCCTACCCAGGAGCTGCATGGCCAGCACACAGCCATGGGTTTACCCACTGCCCGTGGGCGGCTGTCACCAAGGCCCCAGGCTCTGTCCACGGTGCTGAGACTGGCTGTCAAGCCCAGGTCCCTGGGAAGCTACGTCCTGTTGGCTCTTTTCTGTACCACAGCCGGCTCGGACAGCGCCTGCTGCTGAAGCTGCTCAACCAGCTCCTCCACGTAGACCTTGAACAGAGGCACAGGGTCCTGGAGGGGCAAGATGGGTCACCGTAAGGAGCTCTGGGGAGGCCGAGAGTCCAGCTGCTGCTGACCAAACACCAGAAGCATCGAGCATGAGAGGACTGGGCCTGGCCACAGGGTCAAGCAGGCCCACTCGCCACACACTCGCCCCTAACCCAGGACAGTGCCCTGTCAGTGGGAGAGGGCCACACGATCAGACACCTGCCCCTGGCTTCCCTGGCTGGGCTGCAGAGAATAAAGGCAGAGGGAGAGGGCAGCAGCTACACTAAGGGACGGACAGAAAGGCCTCCGAGTGGTACTGGGCAGACCCTGGGGAAGACCAGGCAGTCAAAGCAACTAGTAGCACCAAGCATCCAGCTCTCACTGGTCTTTCCACACACTCACCTTCTCTTCCAGGAGCCTCTGCTTTTCCACGGCCTCATCCAGCGTCAGACCAACCCACTCAGCCTCTGCCTCTGGGATGACAAACGCCTGGGCAGGCAGAGATAGGCTCTCAGTGAGGTTCAGGCAGCCAGCTGGAGGACCCACGAGGAGCAGTAATAAAGGCTGGAGCCCTGACCTTGTACTTGTCATAGATGGCCGCCCTCCGTTCGGGGTCGTCCGGGTGCAGCTGAGGGTCCTGTCGGGCGAGCCGCAACAGCATCCCTCGCTTCAGGTCCATCCCAAACTTGGAGCACAGGTCCTCCTTTGGGGTCTGGCAGGAGGCACCACATGGGGCCAGGTGCTGAGGGCAGGGCCCTGCCCACCCCAACAGCTGGCCCCTCCAGCTTCTTCCCCAGCAGCTGGCAGCCCCCAGGCCAGCCTGGTAGAGTACTTTAGGCCATGTGGGCAGCCCTCACACCCAGGCCGGAAGAGGGAAGGTCTAAGAGCAGAGAAGGAGGCAGCTGTGCTTCCCACATCCAGAGTAATTGACTCCCACTGGGGTGTCCAGTAAGGGACATGGTCCCCTTTACATCTCACCGGGGACCCCAGCCTGGTGCTGATCTGCTTGCCTTGAGGATGTAGAAGTCAAACCCGTAGGCCTCGTCAATGAGGTCCAGGGTGCGCATGGTCACTGTCACAGTGAACCTGGTGTCCAGGATCTCACTGTAGAGCTCACGCTGGAACAGCTGTGGCTTCCACACCTTCTTCACCCTCTTGGAGAACTGCAGATGTGGGAGGCTTGGTGAGCCCTGCTATTTCTCACCACACCCTGGAATGCAGGGACCACCCCCACCCAGACACTGCCCAGGGTGCTACTCTTCCTTTCAGACACAGCACACATAATTGTATCCCGTGGTTCACAGGTCATGCCAAACCAGGGACCAAGGGGCCAAGGGCCAAGAGACGCTGCCCTGGGAGGCCTTAAAGACACAAAGCCCCCAACCCCAAGCTCCCCCTAGAGGTAGCACCCGCTTAGGAGCAGACTCAGGCGACCTGATCAGAGGTGAACGTGAACCTTTGGCGGCAAGCTGACAGGTGACCTGAAACCTCACCCCCAGCCCTGCTCATCACTCAGGGCTCCTCCCATCAGTACACTCGACTTGGCTGCCAAAACTTGTGCTCAACTCCCAAGCACACCTAGTAGGAGCTGTCTCCACCCCACTGTCATGCCCTCTCCCCGAGCGGTGGGCGCCCTTTCACTGTCCACGTTCCCCAAAAGCCCACGCGGAGCAGGGCAGCGAAACCGCGGAAGCACGACTCCAGCGCGCCCTGCTCACCCACCTTGTCGTTGTTGACGTATCTGTGACCCTTCAGCCAGCCCTCGCCGCCCCAGAGCCCCAGCTGGGACTCCGGGGGGTAGTGAACGGGAATAGCCACGTCCTCCACGCGCTCCCGCTGCCCGTTCTTGGGGTTGATCTTGAATTTGGCCCCGTGCGGCCTGAAGTGCACGGGTGTGGGCGTCCGCGCCTCCTCCAGGGAGAGCAGGTAGTGCGCGGGCAGGCGGGAACAGATGCCCTCGCGCAGCCGCAGCCGCTTCCACAGGCCGACCGGGACTTTGTGCAGGGGCATCGCGGCGAGCCTGGCGGGAGGCCGGGGCCGCCGTCACGCGCGCCCGGCAGGACGCGAGCCTGGACCATACCCCCGCTCCCGCTGTCTCCACCAGCTGCCACCGGCCCAACCCCTCGCGTGGCCCCGACCGCAGACGCGTGATCCAGGATCGACCCTGCAAGACCCCGAACCCAGACCAGCCGCACCACCTACCTTACAGAACCCCGGCCTCACCGGAACCGGAAGTTGCGCCGCGGCATCAGGCCCTCCACCCGCCGCTGACTGGCTGCAAAGGCTGTCGGTCTACCCCCTCCTCGTCCCACCCCCTCTCCCGCCTTCAGGGACGGTAGAAAACTCCCTGCGGAGAAGGTTGCGGCGTTAGGCACCGTCTGCAAGTACGGCCCGTTTCCCAGGAGGTGGGACATGTCAATCTCGGTCCCACCTTCCCGCCTCCCGGAAAGGGCGCAGAAAACAATGTTAAAAACTCTTGCCTTCAAACATCATTGTAGAATATTAAATTCACCAATCACAGTAAAATCAGAGCTACAGAAAAATACGTTTTAAATGTCTTGAAAAATCTTCCCCTCAAAATATTGCATATAAATATTTCCCCTTTACAAGCCAGCTCCGGTGGCCAAGTCCTGGGTTCCTAGAGGAGCGGGAAGCCTCTGGGGAGGCCACAGCCTGGACAGGACTCAGAAAGGAAGACGCCAGGAGGTGGGAGGGCCGTGTGCCCCCCACCTTGGGCTCAGCTGCTCATCTTTCCATAGCCCCATTTGGGCCCCTCACACAGACAGCAGCCCTTACTGGGCGTCCCCACAACCGGAGAAGGGCTGGGCCAGGTTTCCAGGAGTCCCCTCCCTAACTGTGCAGTTGGGTGGAAGGTGGCAGCCATCCCTGCTCTCCCGGGAATACAAGGAGATGCTCCCTAGACAAGGGCCCAGAACCCAGGGGCCAGTGGAACACAAACTAGGGCAAGGTGTGCCCTGTGGGCCCAGCGTCCTGAGAGCTGCTTGGCAGTTTCCTACCCAGGAAGCTCATCTCAAAACTGTGAGCCACAGGAAGTGAAGGGGGAAGAGTGGACAGCCAGAAGCCAGCGTCCCCCATGCCACTCACGGCAGCTGGCCATTATGGACCCCCAGTGCCATCAGCTCCATGGTTAATGCAGGGCAGCGAAACCGCGGAAGCACGACTCCAGCGCGCCCTGCTCACCCACCTTGTCGTTGTTGACGTATCTGTGACCCTTCAGCCAGCCCTCGCCGCCCCAGAGCCCCAGCTGGGACTCCGGGGGGTAGTGAACGGGAATAGCCACGTCCTCCACGCGCTCCCGCTGCCCGTTCTTGGGGTTGATCTTGAATTTGGCCCCGTGCGGCCTGAAGTGCACGGGTGTGGGCGTCCGCGCCTCCTCCAGGGAGAGCAGGTAGTGCGCGGGCAGGCGGGAACAGATGCCCTCGCGCAGCCGCAGCCGCTTCCACAGGCCGACCGGGACTTTGTGCAGGGGCATCGCGGCGAGCCTGGCGGGAGGCCGGGGCCGCCGTCACGCGCGCCCGGCAGGACGCGAGCCTGGACCATACCCCCGCTCCCGCTGTCTCCACCAGCTGCCACCGGCCCAACCCCTCGCGTGGCCCCGACCGCAGACGCGTGATCCAGGATCGACCCTGCAAGACCCCGAACCCAGACCAGCCGCACCACCTACCTTACAGAACCCCGGCCTCACCGGAACCGGAAGTTGCGCCGCGGCATCAGGCCCTCCACCCGCCGCTGACTGGCTGCAAAGGCTGTCGGTCTACCCCCTCCTCGTCCCACCCCCTCTCCCGCCTTCAGGGACGGTAGAAAACTCCCTGCGGAGAAGGTTGCGGCGTTAGGCACCGTCTGCAAGTACGGCCCGTTTCCCAGGAGGTGGGACATGTCAATCTCGGTCCCACCTTCCCGCCTCCCGGAAAGGGCGCAGAAAACAATGTTAAAAACTCTTGCCTTCAAACATCATTGTAGAATATTAAATTCACCAATCACAGTAAAATCAGAGCTACAGAAAAATACGTTTTAAATGTCTTGAAAAATCTTCCCCTCAAAATATTGCATATAAATATTTCCCCTTTACAAGCCAGCTCCGGTGGCCAAGTCCTGGGTTCCTAGAGGAGCGGGAAGCCTCTGGGGAGGCCACAGCCTGGACAGGACTCAGAAAGGAAGACGCCAGGAGGTGGGAGGGCCGTGTGCCCCCCACCTTGGGCTCAGCTGCTCATCTTTCCATAGCCCCATTTGGGCCCCTCACACAGACAGCAGCCCTTACTGGGCGTCCCCACAACCGGAGAAGGGCTGGGCCAGGTTTCCAGGAGTCCCCTCCCTACTGTGCAGTTGGGTGGAAGGTGGCAGCCATCCCTGCTCTCCCGGGAATACAAGGAGATGCTCCCTAGACAAGGGCCCAGAACCCAGGGGCCAGTGGGACACAAACTAGGGCAAGGTGTGCCCTGTGGGCCCAGCGTCCTGAGAGCTGCTTGGCAGTTTCCTACCCAGGAAGCTCATCTCAAAACTGTGAGCCACAGGAAGTGAAGGGGGAAGAGTGGACAGCCAGAAGCCAGCGTCCCCCATGCCACTCACGGCAGCTGGCCATTATGGACCCCCAGTGCCATCAGCTCCATGGTTAAATGTGGTCAATCCTTTTCAAGGCAAGTGTGTGAGCAGGGGGTAGATCTAGGCCCAAGACAGGCTGGCATTCAGGGCACAAGGGCTCAAGAAGCCAGAAGCCCATGGGAGGCAGGTTCAGGGCCCCTCTGTCCACCTGGGTGTCTCACACCAAAGACTCACAGGGGAACTGGGCAGTGGGGGACTCCCACTCCTCATCTCCCTCCAACCATCCCCAGGCCAGGATAACCCAGAGCCTGCTCCCACATGGTACCTGTGCCTTCCAGGTAGCCTGGCCCTGGCCCCAGGGGTCCCTACAGACACCAGCTGGGACCTGCAGAGGGACTGAGTCAGCCACAGGACCTGGGGGTGTGGTCCTCCCTCGGGAAGGGGAAGCCAAAGAGTGCGCAGGGCAGTTTTATTCAGTTGGAAATGGATCTGCATAACGTCCCACTCCCTCGCCCTGCCCCTGGCTGGAAGATCAGCAGAGCTGCAGGTGCCCCCGCTGGCTGTCATGTCACTGTGTACAGCTCGTCCCGGTGGTCCTTGCAGATTTCATAGCGGCAGCTGAGCTTCTGGGCACAGGCCCAGGGCTCGGCGTGCTGGTCCCTTGGCGGCAGCAAGAAGGCTGCGCTCCCTGCCAGCAGCATGTGCCAGATGCTGTGGGTGTAGTAATAGTTTTCGCTGGTCATCATGGAAACATAGATGGTGAGGGCCAGAGCAGCCATGGAGAGACCAGGCAGGAGGAGAAGACCCAGCGCTGCCAGGAGGGGGGGTAGCAGTGGCGCCGGCGGCCGCAGCGGTACACCTGGAGGAAACCACACGGGCATCTGCACAGAGCTGCGGTCACATCTCGGGGCGCTGCTCAGGGCTGCGAGTGTGGGCTGCTTGGAGGGGTTCAAGGGGCACCAAGCCATACTGGGCCCCTGCGGGTTGCCACTGGCAGCCCTCAGCAGGTGTGGAGAACATGGACCCAGGAACAAGAACACGGATGGAACAAGGGGCCACACTCTATCCTCGCAGGGTGAGCATGTATGGGGAGCCCACACTCTTGTACCCCAACTTCCAGGGGAGGGGGTCTGAGCAGGAACCCTGCCTGCCCCAGGTCCTTACCCACACAGTAACCATGACCACGATGGCAAAGAGGCAAGGCCCCATCGTGTTCCAGGCGGCCCTGCGGTCCAGCTGCAAGGACATGGCGAAGATCAGAGTGCCTAGGATAAAGAGGACCTGGGCGAAACACAGGGACGATGGTGGGGTCATGGAGCCCTAGGCCAGGTTGTCTTTGATGGCACAAGGTCCAGCAGGAGCAGGCGGTGTGGGCCTGCTGGTCATCCCCATGTCCCCCCATCGCCCCCAGCACCCCTGCCAGCACCCCTGCAGAAACTTGCAGCCTGTGTCCTGCTCTGCTGGTGGGGAGGAGGTAATCCTCTCCCAGCTCTTGTACTGCTGGGATCCACTGGTCCCTCAGGTCCATTCACAGGTGTATTTCTAATGCAGTTTTTGTTGTTGTTCTCTTTTTGGCTATGCTGCATAACTTGTGGGATCATAGTTCCCCAACCAGGGATCAGCCTGGCCCCAGGGTAGTGAACGCACAGAGTTTGAAACACTGGGCCACCAGAAAGCTCCCCACAAGGAAGTTTCTGAAGCATGGATTTGTCCAGGGCACATATCTCCAGCAGCCAAGCCCTGAAGTGTCCTCAGTTACAGGGACTCCAGGAGCAGAGCTGGCCGCTTCTCAGGGAGGTCTGGTCCAGGTCTGGGGCTCCGGCCTCCTCTCTGGATGAGGCCTGGCTTAACCCTGCCCACCACCTCGTTTCCTGGCATCCTCCGAGCAGCCAGCACAGTCCCTTCACAGCTGGAGGCACCTCTCCCAGTAGGCGACTGGTCAGAATCAGAGGTTTCCAAAGGCAGTGGGAACCCCCTTTCTGGTATCTCCCTTGGCATGCTGTGCACAAGGGCCTCCGCTCTCCCAGGACCCAGACCCAGGCATCAAGAGGTCACTCACGTATTTTAGGGACGCCTTCAGCCGGGCCATGCAGAGGACAGTGACCCAGATGGACACTCCAGAGCCCAGGAAGTCGCAGTACTGCAGCGTGTCGTAGTTGAGGATGCAGAGCACAGCGTCGCCCGGTTGATCGCAGGCGTGGTAGAACTATGGGCGAGTGGTGAGCGACAGCCCAGCCTCCCACCTCCCCTCACCCCGGGGAGCGGGCAGGCTTACCGTGGAGAAGAACATGGTGTAGGCATAGACTGAGGCCTCCACCAGGAGGCAGCGGTGCACGGAGATGGCGATAGGGGCCAGGAACACGAGGTTGCTCAGGGTGAGCAGGAGGGTGGCTACCTTCTGCTGGGCCACAGTCTGGGCCGTGCTGTTGTCTGTGCAGCTCCATCCACGCCAGCCTGTGGGCCAACGCAGTACTGTGGGTGCCAAGGCCGGGCCAATGCGGCCAGGCCAGGCAGTGGCTGCTCAGGAACCTCAGGGCCTATTCCATGCCCTGGGCCTTGAGGAGGAAACCCTTCCTCACCCCACAGTGGGAAAGGACAGGTGTGGGCAAATGGAGGCCAGTGTGGGCAGGTGTGAGCAGGGGAAACCAAGACCAGAAAGCAGTCCCATCTCCGGGGGTGCCTCTGTGAGCCCACACAGGTGTTGGGAGGCATGGCAGGCTGGTGAAGGAGGTGGCAGCCCTCACTCTTCGGGGTGCCCTCCAACCTTGGCCGAACTGGGGTGGCTGGCAGAGAAAGGCCCAGGGCTGGGGTCCATGGGCACTGGCAGAAGGCGCCTGATGGACATCCCTACCTGCCCTGCAGCTGCAGCCCGCATACAGGTAGCTGTGTCTACGCAGCAGAAGGCACTGGCCATAGGGTCCGCAGTCGTTCAGGCAAGGCACCAAGTACAAGGTGGTCTCCACAAGGACTGAGGCCTGCACGCACTCCCTGCGAGGAGGGGGCCCCAGGAAGGCTGTTTGCGGAGGTCTGCTGGCCAGCCCCGCTCTGGAGCTTCCAGAGGGTCTTGGACACCTGAACTCAGAGTTGAGGCCCCCGGGCCCCAGAGGACTACAACCACAAGGGGCTCTGCAAGGCCAGGACGCCCTCTCCCTGCCCACCTGAGCCCTCGACTGCCTGGGGCTGGGACCAGCATCCCCGCTCGTGTCCTCGCTCTCGGAGCTGCCACGGGAGCAGCGGCCGGGGGAGAGGGGGACCCCACAGGAGGCAACTGACTCGGCATGGCTGGAGGAAGACAGGTCACCCCTAAAACTGGGATGCAGTTAGCCCCATCCACAGGCCTGAGCACAACCACTTGGCCACCTGCCCCCAAGTTTACTTACTCAGGCCTCTCAGGGCAGAGGACCTGCAGGGAGAGGTACCAGTTGTCTGTCTCTGGGTAGGGGATGCTGAGGTTGGCCGTGGGAGACGAGGCACTCAGGGACAAGGGGTAACCCTGGAAGAAGGCTGCAGGGAAGGAGTGGGAAGGCCCGGTCAGAGTCAGCCAGATGCCCGCTGGTCCCTGGGGCAGACACGCCTGCCAGTACCTGTGGTGCAGTTGAGCGAAGTGTTGAAGCTGAGGAAGGGCGAGCCGGCGGTCACACAGGCCACCACCGAACTGTTGTCGGCAATCATGGTCTGGAAGGGAGGCCGAGCAGGGTCAGTCCCCAGCCTCCACCTCACACTCCCCTCTGGTGCTAGGTGCTATTCTCTGTGGCTCCCGCTGGCTTAGGGCCCACCAGGACCGTCCCCTCCAGGCCAAGGGCCCCAGCCCCAGCCTCAGCCCCTTGCCCCCATTAAGCCCCAGGCCTGCCAGCAGGGACCCCCGCCCCTGGGACAGGCCTCCTGTTTCTCAGTTGGCACCTATGCCGGCCCGATGCCCTGCCAGGCTCACTCTGTTGCCAGAAAGGCCACCCCGACCCAATCTCCATGGCAAAGTGGGCATAGGAAGGCCTGAGCAGTCCTTGCACCCCAGGAAGGTCTGAGCCCCAGGCCCTGGGCCCCAATCCTGACTCGACCTCAAGGACCAGGGTACCTGGTTGATGCTCACGGAGATGCTGAGGGAGCCCCCACTGTCCATGCCCGTGTTGAGGTGCAGCTGCATCACCGAGGGCATGTCCGACTGTACGAGCACCGAGACCCTGTCCAGGGGCCGGAAGCGCACAGACACCACATCCATATCTTCCCGCAGGACGGGGAAGCTCCTGAAGCAGAAGGGGCCCCTGCCCACCTCGCCACTCTGGTCCAGGTCCTGGGTGTTGGGGCTCGGGAGCGGCGTGCCCGTGGAGGCGTTACTGCTTTGGTTTGGGCTACTCTGCAGAAGGTGCTGGAGGTTCATAATCCACGGTCTGCAGGCTGTCAGGACCACAAGGGGCTCAGTGCAGGCAGGCCTGGCGGTGGAGGGGGCAGAGCCACCTCCCCCACAGCCCACCTGTGAGGGCAGCCACAGCACTAAACGTCACCAACACGCGGGGCCCCGCCAAGCTCTTGGCCGTCACTTGCAGCCACCGTTCCCAGGGTGGTGAGGGCAGCAGCAGGCGGCAGGCCATGGTGGGGTCGCTACAAGTGAGCACCTTCTGGAAGTTTCCCGGCAGGGTGGCCGAGCCCACGGTGAGGTGCACGGGGCAGCCCAGGCTCCCATTGGACACACAGCCCTGCAGCTCCAGCCGCAGCTCCTGGGTGTGCTTGGGGATGAAGACTCTGCAGCCAAGGGGACATGGCCTCACTTGGGCTCTGCAGCTTCAGCCTGCCCCCCGACCCCAAGCTTAAATTCACCCTCCAGGGTGGGGGCCAAGACCTGTACCCCCCACCTTTTCACTTGCCCTGAGGACAGCAGAGCTGGCCACTCCGCAAGCCTGTACTTACTTGAGGTAGCTGGGCTGGGAGAGGAGGACTAGTGGAAGGGGCACGTCAGGCTTCAGGATGGACATCTCAACCACTCGCACGACCATCAAGTCCGGCTGGAAGATGTAGGCACAGGTGGGAACAAAGTCCTGAGGAAAGAGCAGGGACAGAGAAAGAGGTCGGGCAGGGCTGGACCAGAGCAGGCAGAGTTGGAGCAGATGGGGCCAGACTGCCCAGAGGGGGCGGGGTTGGAGCAGATGGGCGAGGCTGGCCCAGAGGAGCAGGGACGGACCAAGGGGGCAGGTTGGCCCTGGGGGCAGGGTAGGAGCAGATGGGGCAGGGCTGGCCTAGAGAGGAAGGGATGGACTGAGTGGGAGTGACTGGTCCAGAGCGGATGGGGCTGGCCCAGAGAACCTGGGGCTGGGGGGCAGGGCTGGGCAGCAGAGCCCTGAGCAATGTTGGCCCTAAGGAGGTGAATAGCAGGGACCAGTCATTCGTCCACTGGGCAGTGCTGTCCCCCATCCCCAGAGGGAGTGCCCTTACCTTCACCTCAATCTTATGGGAGGAGGGGGGCAGGTGGGCGGCCACAAACCAGTCTCCAGGTGCTGGGTAGGAGACATTGACAGAGGCGTTGTCCTGCAGCATCTTGAGGAGGAAGGAGGGCTGCACGGAGGTATTGTTGGCGAAGCTGGTGCCCAGTGGGTTGATCACAGGAGGGGCGCCATAGCGGAAGTACCTGGAGGCAGGGAGAGCAGGGAGGTCTCAGGTGTGGCCCTGGGTGGCTCCAGCAGGCAGGCAATGAGCAGGTTGGCACCTACACGGTGATCTCCACGTTGTTGCAGGTGGGGCCGCTGCCCCGAGTGACCTGCAGCAGCCAGTGCAGCAGCACCGTGTCCGGGGGCACACGGAAGTGGAAGAGCCGGGCGCTGCCATACCAGTTGTAGAAGGCCAGCTTCTGTGGGGCCTGGGAGAACTGCTCTGACACCAGCCTGGAGTCTGCAGAGAAGGCACTGTCAGGCGGCCAGGGGCCTGGGAGCCCTCCCCTGGGGACAAGATGGAGAAAGGTGGAAGGCGGAGGCCCTTCACCTGGCCTGGCCTCAGAGAAGCAGTCAGGGGAGCCATGGAGCCCCTGGGATGCCTGACACACCACCCCCAACCTGGGAAAAGTCACTGTTGCCCTCAAGCCCCTGGTGAAGGCTGGGGCTCAGAAGCTTGCACTCAGGAATCACATTCTCACCCACGTCTGCACATCCATCTTCCTAACCCCTCCAGCACTGCCAGCAACCTCCAGCTCACAGGCTCAGTCCCCCAAGATCTCTGCATCCCACCCACCAGGCACCCCCGATCAACAAGTCCCACAGGCCCCAACACCAATCAAATGTTGGGTCAACATGAGGTCAAGTACCTCAGACCTCAGAAGGAAGAGCCCCCCTCAGAGGGCTGCTCTCCACACTGCTCACAGCCCCCAGGGCCCCCCCACCGCAGCCCTGGCACAGAGAATGCTGAGGGATGGAGGGTGAAAGGCACAGGAAGAAGTCAAGATGGGAGCCCCATCCCTCCTCCCATCTGCCCTGGGCACTGTAGGCCAGGACACACCCCTACCTCCACTGAGTCTCCCCAGTGCTAGGATCTCTGGTCCTGGTTGCAGTGGACAGGGTAGGGCAACCAGGTCCGGAGGCTGGCTACCTGCTCAGGCCATGATTTGGGGTATAGGAAGAGCCGCTGTCCCTCCTCACCCAGACAGGAGGCGAGCAGAGACCCTGTGTGTGTGTTGCAGGGGGTTGGGGGGTAGCACCTAGGCTGGAGCAGCTGCTTCAGTGGGCACAAGCCCCTGCAGAGTGGCACAGGGACAAAGCAGGGGTTGGCAGCACACAGGCTAGCTGCCTATGCCCCACCCCGGAGCTCCCCAGTCTTGGCAGTGTCTCCCAGCTCCTCACTTCCATGGCTCCTCTCCCCAACACACTCTGCAAGTTGTCACCCAAGGCCCCTCCTGTCATACCAGCCTTTTCCCAACCAGCTCTAAAGGTCTCTGGAGACCCAACTCTGGATAGGACCCTCCTAGGAGAGTGCATTAACCAGTACAACCTCGTGTCTGGGGCCCACGGCATAACCACCTGCCCCACGAGTGGGTAAGAATGCTCTTGGGCCTGCCAAGAACAGGCATGCCCCGGTGCTCTATGTCCAGAGGTGACTAAGGAGGTGCCTGGGCTGCTCAGCAGGAAGCACTGCCCCACTGCCAGCTCAGGCCTTGTTCCGGAGTGACCTTGACCGTCCCTTCCCCTCTCTGGGCCCAAGTTCCTCTGAGTTGGCTGAGTAGGAGAGCACCTCCCTTCAGCTGCCCCTCCCTCCACGGTTAATGGATGTTAAAGTGCTTTGGAAAGAAATACACTATGAACACGGCAGGGTGGGGCCACCTCTCCTCCCCCTGCCCCACTAGGAGGGTAGCAGCCCACAAGATCCCAGCAGTAAGCCCCAGGCCCCTCCAGGTGGGCCAGGTGAGCAGGTGAGGGAACCAGGTGAGCAGCTGGCTGTCTTGCCAGCCTCCTGACTCCCATGGAAGCACCTTGAAAAGAGATAGCAGCCTACTTGCAAAGCCATCTGAGCTCCCAGGAGCCCAGTATGGGGGGCTGGGCAGGGGTAGGCACCACACAGCACAAGCACCCGGCTTTCCAGGTTATCTGCTGGTCACCAGGCTCCAACTGCTGGCTGTGGCCTGAGTGCTAAGAGACTAGGAGCCACTGAAATAATATAAACTTTTTCCTGAGGCTGCTGCACCATCCCCCAACAACCACCACCATGGGATCACAGGGCCTTAGAGAAACAGTCAGCCAGCTGCCGAGCACCCAGCTGCTCGATGTGGCCAGGCAGGAGAGGTCCAGCTGTGGCGTGCAGCCCCCTGGCCTGAGAGGGGCTGGGTCCTCTGGCTCCCCTGCCAGCCCTGGACATCTGCAATTCAGTGGCGGTTGTAAAGTCTGCTCAGGGTGCACAAGAGATAAGACCTCCCACTCCCCAGGCCACCCAGGCCCTCCATCCCATCCCCAGCCCTGCACCCCGACCTCCCTGCCCAAGAGCCCCACTCCATTTTCTTGGTGAATGTACCAGGCCATTCACACATCCGAGCCAGACGTGGAAGTCACATTTCCAGTATCAGGAAGCACCAGCCACAGGCACACTTGCTCTACCCACAACCCCCTCCAAGGACACAGGGTTGGAGGTGGGAGAAAGAAAGTCCCTAAGCCTGTCTGGGGACCCTAGTAAGGGGATCCTCTTGTACATCCTCCAAACCAGCACAGGCACCCAGCGCGGAGACCCTGCCCTCCCAGAGACTCCAGATGCCAGGATCACACAGGAAGCAGGATCCGTTCAGCAGGCCCAGGAGGGGAGCGGCTGCCCCAGGTTTCCCATCTCCCTACCAATGACTCCTTACCTAGCCCTGACCCGGTTGAAGCAAGAAAAGGAGAAAGTAGGGGTGGCAGTCCCCAGCGGAGTGCTTTCATCAGGGGCCAGCCTTGGGGAAACTGCCTTTCAGTTCAAGCTAAGCCAGGCTCAGAAACCAGAGGCACAGCCCTCAGAGAAACAGGAGCTTGGAGGAGAAAGATCTCAGAGGAGGGGGGGGATGGGCTGGGAGCCAGCCCCATGCTGTGCTGGATAAGCTGCCTACTGCCTCCTGGGGCATCTGGGCCCTCCCAGGCCCGCCAGCAGGCCATCAGAGAGCCAAGGCCACAGAAGTCAGGTAGTTTATTCAGCACCCCCAGGCGCCCAGCAGCACCTTCTGATCTAGCCACCCCCTTGAGCCTTTGTCACCCGGAGCTGAAGTTCCCAAACAGCACAGAGGTGCCCATTTCTCTGACCCACTCTGGCCTATGAGCGTCCTGGGAACAACGAGCAAGGCCAGCTGTTGAAAGTGACTGCCCTGGGGTAGTGGTCACTGTGGGAGAGGCGAAGCCATGACACGCACCTGGCTGTGACTCCAGGATCTAAGCAACTTTCTCCAGCTCTGCCCCTCTCCCAGACCAGATGGCATCCTGGAACCCCACTGCCCAAGGTTTCCTCCTAGGAACTCACACTCCCACCGCAGCCCTTGGAGTCCCAGAGAGACCCCCTGGGCCGCTCAACCTCACCCAGGTGCCCGAAGATCCTACCAGGCCAAACGCGTTGGGAGGAGGGAGAGGGGGAAGGGAGAGCTTGCTCCAAGGGGACAGTCTAGCCGAACTTGGTCCTGGGCACAGAGAAGGGGGAGAGGGCGTCCTTTCTATCCGATCGCTCTCACACTCGGCGCCCTCCAAGGGGGGGCCCTGCGCCCCCAACACGGCGTGGGGACTTGAGGCCTACGTCCCTGCCAGGTGAGCGCACAGGTGTCCCCAGGTGAGTCACAATCCCGGACCCGCCCCCCCCCACTGGCCTCTCCCCG
>SJYC01074498.1:0-11162 GCA_006408675.1 Madoqua kirkii
AATGTATTCCAATATCGAACAACAAAGTTCAACAATACGAAAACCACAGTTACTTTTGCACCAACCTAATATGTTTGTTTTCATAAATGATCCATAGGTGATAGTGACAAAGGACTTAACGAGAATCATTCAGAGACAAATATTTATGTAGTAGAAGAAACGAGAGACCCAAGAAGAGTGTTTCCAGAGGGACACAACATTATCAACAATCAGCACTGAAAAGAGATGCTGTAACTCGGGAAAGCAACCAATGCTGTAAATGGGACTTAGGCTTCCGCACACGGCAGTTTCTGTAACACACCAAGGACAGAGATGTCAAAGGGAAGTGTGCTGAAGTGAGGAAACCTGGGTTTTACTAAAATATTCCAAGTTGTCTTGACAGGTCACTGTGTTTCTATAGCAACTGTTAATTTTCTACAAAATGAAGTAGATGAGATCTCTGCAGCCCCTTACACCTTGCCTCTACCAAGGCAATTTTGTGAATGTTGAAAAAAAAAAAACAACTCTCTTAGGTATGGTTCTGTTGAAAAGGCACATTAACAACCAAAAGAGTCTATACCTGCTGGAAAGAAAGAAGATACACAAGCTCAGATGAAAATATTCTTAGAGCTAGACCTGGTTCCTCCTCAAAAGCTATAAAATCACTCGGGAACACAGAAATGAGTACTAATAGTATTAAAGATGAAAACTGTGATTGTATCAGATGAAAATGGAAAATCCAATGAGTTCGGCCAGCCCTATTAAAAGAAAAAAAATATATCCTAAGAACTTCTACAATATCACTTCAAATATTCCTTGTTACAATATAAAAATCTTTTCATCTTAGTTTCCAAAAGATATATGTTGCTAATTAATTATAGGAAGAGAGCCAAGCTCTATGTTCCTATAGTGAAAATAGAAAATTAGTCCTAAAAAGACATGGCAGGGAGATAGCCTTTGAAAATTAATTTTAACATTTTCAGTTTTATGGTTACCTGGTATCCACTCTTCTTTGTACACCTTCATATATCTTTTACTATATCTTTCAATATCTAGGAAAAAAAGAGAAAAAAAGAATTTTAAAATAATTGAAAACACCAGGTAACATCTTTTATTTCCAATACAAGGAGTTTAATGTGTTCCTGGACACACACTAAACAGAGTAATACATATCTAGGGAAGTGGCAAGAAACACCCAAGAATAAATGGCTGGGAGTGAGCAGAGACTGAAACCCTAATTAAAGTTCTCAGTAGCAGATAATCTGATTCATCTCTGGAATTTTCACAAAAGCCCAAAGGCAAGTCAGGAAGCCACTTACACAAAAAGTCAGGGGGGCGGGGAGGGCTGTGTATCTTCTCTTTTCTTCTTGTGACACTGGCCTCTAGCTCCCAATCTTTAAATCTTGTGTAACTAGGAGGTATTAAGTACCTAAGTGAGAATGGAGGGCTGTTTGCTTACCTCTAATAAAGTAAGCAGATACTTAATATACACATTCAGTTAGTCTTCTCAGGGAGACACTTTTCATAACCATTGGGAAAGACAGTGGGGAAAAGGATAGGAGGAGGTGAGGTTGGAGATCAAACTAGTCCATCCTAAAGGAAATCAACCCTGAATAACCCTGAATATTCACTGGAAGGACTGATGCTGAAGCTGAAGCTCCAACACTCTGGCCACCTGATACAAAGAGCCAACTCACTGGAAAAGACCCTAATGCTGGGAACGACTGAGGGCAGGAGGAGACAGAGGATGAGACGGTTGGATGGCATTACAATGAGCTGCCACTTTATTCCCAGTTGGATGGCTAGAACCAATAATAAGTGTTTACAAGGCTGTGGAGAAACGGGAACCCTCATACACTGTAGGTAATATAAACTGGTGCAACCACTTTGGAAAATAGTTGGCAGTTCCTCAAAATGTAAAATAAAAGTTTACCATCTGACCCTAGATATACAACAAAAGTGACATGGTACACAAAAACACATACATGAATGTTTATAGTAGCATTATTCATGAAAACCCCACTGTAGAAGTGACCCAAATGTCCATCAACTCATGAATGAACAAAATGTGGAATACACATATAATGGAATATTATTCAACCATAAAAAGGAATGAAACACTGATACATGCTTTACTATGCATGAACCCTGAGACCACTATGCTAAGTGAAGGAAACCAGTCACAAAAGAATACACATTAAGATTCCATTTATATGAAATGTCTAAAACAGACAAAGCAGATTATAGGGTGCCAAGGGCTGAGGGAGGTAGGGGACAATAGGATTGATACTAAAGTTATGGGAGTCTCTTTTCAAGATGATGAACCAATTCTATAAATTAGATAGTACAGTTGGCGGCACAATTTTGTGAGTACACTCAAAGGGACTGAACTGTATATCGTAAAAAATAAATTTTATATATCTGGATTTTTATCTCAGTAAGGGATACTATAGCTGAAACTCCAGTACTTCGGCCACCTCTCGTGAAGAGTTGACTCATTGGAAAAGACTCTGATGCTGGGAGGGATTGGGGGCAGGAGGAAAAGCGGATGACCAAGGATGAGATGGCTGGATGGCATCACTGACTCGATGGACGCCGAGTCTGAGTGAAATTCAGGAGTTTGTGATGGACAGGGAGGCCTGGTGTGCTGTGATTCATGGGGTCGCAAAGAGTCGGACACGACTGAGCGGCTGAACTGAACTGAAGGCTTCCCTGGTGGCTCAGATGGTAAAGAATCTACCTGCAATGTGGGAAACCTGGGTTCAGTGCCTGGGTCGGGAAGATCTCCTGGAGAAGGGAATGACAACCTACTCCAGGACTTTCTTGCTTAGAGAATCCCATGGATAGAGGAGCCTAGCGGTTATGGGCTACAGTCCATGGCGTCACAAAGAGTCAGACATGACTGAGTGATTAATACTTTCTTTCACTATCTCAATAAAGATGTCATTTAAAAAGAAAGAAATTATTGGTTATTTTAATAAGCATTAAGTAAACTCAAACTTATACTCCACTATTTTCTCGGTTTTGAAGGTATATTTACCCAAAATGGGCAACATCCTTCGAATACAGCTAAGTGTACATCAACTGTGCATTGGAAGTTTGTCATGTGCAAACATTAAATAGAAGTATTTTATATATCCTGATTCTGGATTTCAAACACATCCTTAATAAATTCTAACATATTACTTCTGGCTTTTCTCACACCTGCACCAGCCAAGTGATTCTAGATTACGAATATATTTCTATTTGTAATAGAAATTCTAGATTATGAATATATATCTATTTGTAATAGAAATTCTAGCCAAGTGATTCTAGATTACGAATATATTTCTATTTGTAATAGAAATTCTAGAATCACTTGGGTGGTGCAGGTGTGAGAAAAGCCAGAAGTAATATGTTAGAATTTATTAAGGATGTGTTTGAAATCCAGAATCAGGATATATAAAATACTTCTATTTAATGTTTGCACATGACAAACTTCCAATGCACAGTTGATGCACACTTAGCTGTATTCGAAGGATGTTGCCCATTTTGGGTAAATATACCTTCAAAACCGAGAAAATAGTGTAGTATATTAACATGATCTAGCTTATCATTAGGAGAAGGCAATGGCACCCTACTCCAGTACTTTTGCTTGGAAAATACCATGGACAGAGGAGCCTGGTAGGCTGCAGTCCATGGGGTCGCCAAGAGTCAGATACGATCGAGTGACTTCACTTTCACTTTTCACTTTCATGCATTGGAGAAGGAAATGGCAACCCACTCCAGTGTTCTTGCCTGGAGAATCCCAGGGACAGGGGAGGCTGGTGGGCTGATGTCTATGGGGTCACAAACAGTTGGACACGACTGAAGTGACTTAGCAGCAGCAGCAGCAGTTTATCATTATGTCCAATTCTTCTTGTATTTGCACCATCAAAAAGTAATGCTTTAAAAAACTTTTAGGGCTCACACTTCTGTTGAAGAGAGGATGGCCCAGCCATTTTCATTTTCATTATTAAATATATCATTACCAATTAATATGATCAATCCAATAAATTGTTTCACTTCTACATAATCTATTTCCTTTCAGTCATCTTTGTCTTTGCCTTTGCTTTCAACAGCTGTCTAGTTACAAATATTTGGTACATAAAACCCAACAAAAAAGAAAAAAATATGGTCATATGTCATTTTAGCAAATGGAATTTTCCATGTTCCTACCACAAAATATTATGTGATGAGGTCCATTTCAAAGATTAACTGTATATGAGAACACGACATTTTCCTTTTCATTCTTCGAGAGACACTCTTTACTTATTGATTCGTAAGTCTGAGAAAATTCATCTAGGATACTGTCATCTGAAGACTCAGTGTGAGACTGCTTACACCATCCATTCCACCAGCAAGATTAGCATCAAGGGGCTCCTTTCTATCTCTTGGCATTCCTCTTCTGATTTGTCTAGTAACTGAACCATCTTCCTCTGCCAATTTTCTTCTCTGCAGTTATGGGTAGAAAATGACAATTTCTGAATTCTAAATTGTATTCTATGAAAGCTAAACAAAACCAAAACAACTATACAGACAGGAATATCTCCAGAATTATTCTATATCTTCTTAGAAATTAATATTATACTTTGGCCAACACAGTAAGAAAAAGGATGATGTAACAGTGATGATTTATTTCACTACTGCACAATGCTTCTATGCAATTTCATTATTCTTCCATTTTGTACATTTTAGTCTTTTCTAGCATGCTGCTATTGCTAAGTCGCTTCAGTCGTGTCCAACTCTTGTGCGACCCCACAGAAGCAGCCCAGTAGGCTCCTCTGTCTATGAGATTCTCCAGGCAAGAATACTGGAGGGGGTTGCCACTTCCTTCACCAATGCATGCATGCATGCTAAGTCACTTCAGTTGTGTCTAACTCTGTGCGACCCCATACATGGCAGCCCACCAGGCTCCCCTGTCCCTGGGATTCTCCAGGCAAGAACACTGGAGTGGGGTGCCATTTCCTTCTCCAATGCATGAAAGTGAAAAGTGAAAGGGAAGTCACTCAGTCGTGTCCAACTCTTAGCGACCCCATGGACTGCAGCCCAGCAGGCTCCTCCGTCCATGGGATTTTCCAGGCAAGAGTACTGGAGTAGGGTGCCATTTTCTAGCAGAGTAGAGGCTAATTGATGAAAAATGATGAAATAATATCTATGATGATGAAACAGAAAAATGTTTCAAGATGCAAGAAAAGTAAGATCACTGAAATTCTAAAATGTACTTTACATTTAAGAAAGGGTCCAACGGGCCAATACAGGTAATGCTAGGACAAAATAACTTTTCTTCTCTTTTAAAGCAAGTTCTTTCTGTTCCTTGGAAGATCTCTATGAAAAAATAAGTTATGAATATCGATCATTGCATATAATAAGAAATGCTCCAAAAAAGAAACAAAAAAATTAAAATGAGGTCTCGTGGACCATGACTATACAGTGAGAGTCAATAAACCAAACAAACTCCATTCATTCAATAAGAGACCTGGTGGTCACAGTGTAGGTAGAGGCGGGATTTCCATTAAGTTTCTGAAGTTCTGAAAACAGCTTACAGAACCATCACCACTGTCACTCCTGTTTCTAGCTTGGAGGACCCCAGAGGTTCGGGAACCTGAGCTGGGAACCACTGGACCAGATGTTCTCTGTGTACCTTTGGAGCTAAAACTCATTAAAATAATAATATTCACTGATTTTTTTCTCTTTATTATAAAAATAATACATTTCACTGCAGAGAAAATACCAATCACTTCTATTAATTCTACCTCAGGACACAATAAACAAACCTGGAATACCAAACAACATGAAAAATGTTTATTCTGGGCCCTTGGTTCTTTGTGAAAAATCTCAATGCCCTGAGCCACCAGGCACTTGATTATCAGCAAGAGATTTCCTACCCTATCTGTCCAAGTCTCTAGAGATTTAGTTTTTTACATTATTAGTTCATAAGTCTCTCTGTCCTAAAGCACATAGGAAGTCAGTGCTGGGGAAAGGGTGGTGAGGAACACTCCTTAGAACATAGCTTCCTATGACAGCTGTGTACTTCTATTCAGTCTGGTCAATTCTTTCCCACTCACGGTGTGTATATATACACACTAGTTGTGCATGTATATATACATATATAATGTGTATCTACAGTATATATTATACTAATCTGTACTCACATACAGTATATGTTGTTGTTTAGTCACTAAGTCATGTCCAGCTCTTTTGCACCCCATGGACTCTGGACCACCAGGCTCCTCTGTCCATGAGATTTGCCAAGCAAATGTACTGGAAAGGCTGCCATTTCCTTCTCCAAGAGATCTTCCCAAGCCCAGGACAGAACCCAGGTCTTCTGCATTGGCAGGCAGATTCTTTACCATTGAGCCACCAGGGAAGACCATATATGTATATACTATATCAACCACAGTGGTTTTTTTGTTGTTGTTTTAATAAAACATTACATCAGGAAAGAGAGGTAAACCTGTATATATTCAAAGAGAATATACTTGGATCAATCTGGAAAATTCTACGCAAGAGTTTTCTTTTGAAACAGTAGCAAATGATTCCTTATACTTTTAAATATTTCATTGAGCAGTTATAAAAGGTAAAGAGCCTTTTGACCCAGGTATAAGACAGCTACTCCCAGAAATCAGTGCCCTGGCGCAGAAGCCTGGGGCTGCTTGCCCTCCCTCTCTCCCTCCACCCCTGCGCCCTCCTCCCGCCTCCCTCCTTTCACCCTTTCCCCCAGTTTCTTTCTCTCCCGCCTCCCCCTCCCTCTGCCCCTCCCCCTCTTCCCGGGACCGTCTCCCCTGAGCGCTCAGCCGGCGCTGGCGGCTGGGAGTCATGCGCGGCCTCTCCGGGCTCGCGGCGCTGCGGGAGCTGCTGTGCGGCGCGCGGGCCCTGGGCCCCAGCCTGCTCGCGCGCTCTTGCTCGGGTGAGTCCGCCCGCCTGGCGGCCACGTGCGGGGTGGGGCGGGTCGAGGGGCCGCCAGCCTTTGCTGACACACGTTGCGGCCTCGGTGCAGGGGCCGAAGGCCCGGGAGCAGGCGGGCTGGAGAATCGCGCCCCAGGGGGTTCCTGCCCCGAGGGGCCCCAGCGCTCACCGCCGCCGTCAGCGCTCACTCCCAGCCAGGCCCCCACGGCCCTGCTCACCTCACCTTGCTCGGGGCAGGCGGTCCGAGGGCTCCGGAGGAGGAGGAACCCAGAAGCCTGCTTTGTGCTAGCTGGGATCCCAGCGGGCCCAGGGCTCCTGCGTGGGGTCGTTCTCAGCAAGTGAACACTCCTTTCCTGAGGCGTCTTTCCTCCCGGCATATCCCTGCCTGGAGCCTTGAAGGTATCAGGGGGGGGATCTTCCGCCCTAGCAGTTGGCCCTCGGGCGCTTCCAGAGTCCTGGTGTTCCAATGCTGGCAAGGGTAAATTGCCATCTTCCGAGGCAGGAGCCAGCTGGCAGTAGGCCAGGCTGGACAGCAGGGCCCCCAGGGACTGGGCTTTGGGGGAATAAGGGTGGGGGCCTTACTGCAGTGCAAGGCATTGAAGGTACGTGGTGGGCACCCGATGCCTGCTCCCCAAGCTCTCCTGGGGCTGAGAAGGCAGATGCTGATGCCTCCAGGGACACTGGCTCTTTGGACCTGGCAGCTCATCTCTTCTCCAGTTCTCTCCTCCCTCTCTGCAGGGCTTAGCCACCAATCCAGGGTCTGGGCCCTTTTCCAGAGTACACTTGACCCTAGACCCAATGCCAAGGGTCAGCCTACTCTGGAAGTGTTAGGCAGTACTAGGGTGATGACACTGGGGGTCTCTCTGGCAGCCTCACCCCTGGAGGAGGAGGGCTGGGGCAGCGTTGACTTTAGGACACTAGGTTTCAAGTGTCCTTCCTGCCTGGAAACCCCAACAGCAGCCTGGCCAAGGAAGGTGTCAGGGGAGGAGCCCTCTTGTCTCCCTGGCTGCAGACAGGGACCCCTCCCCCTTTCTCAGTCCCCAGGTCCCTCTCTCTCTCTCCCTGTGACCCACCTGGTGGGAAAGTGCTTTTCACTCACCCTGGTCCCTGCCGTTATTTCACCTCAGACCCAGAAAATGGACGCTGGGTCCCTCCTGATGTGGCAGTTTGGGGGTGCAGACAGTGTCTACACTGGCTCCCCGAAGTACAGGAGCGAACATCAGGACTTGTACTTTCTTTCCAGTGTGGCATCTCAGGGGCACCAGCTCCATCATGGGTAGCTTCTCCCACTGCCTGCCTGGGTGGGGCCATGCCCCCTGTGACAGGCTGAAGTCCCCAGGGGCCCACCGTGCTGGACAGTCCTGGCTGTGGGCACCATACTTTTCCCCTCCAGGACTGCTCTGGTTGAGGCAAACTCTGCAGTCTAGGGGACACCTGGGTCCTGGCAGGGAACCCAGGTCCAGGAGACATGAAAGGTGAGGCCGTGGCAGCCCCGAGCCCCCCTCTTCTACAGGAGGACCCTCCTGGACCCGGGAGCGGACGCTGGTTGCGGTGAAGCCAGACGGGGTACAGCGGCGGCTAGTGGGGGACGTGATCCAGCGCTTTGAGAGGAGGGGCTTCAAGCTGGTGGGGATGAAGATGCTGCAGGTACCAGGGCTTTCAGCCTGTGGGTATTGCTGAGGGGACTGGGGTGGGGGCTGTTTTCAGCCCTACGTAAGGACAGCCTCCTTGTGCTGGCAGTATAAGGGGAGGGGCGGGAAGTGCCTGCCCTGTGTTCCTGTAGCTGGAGCGCCAGGCCTTGTCAGTGTCGTCTGCCGAGGGCCCTGAGGTCAGGACGCCACAAGCATTGCCCTGGTGCCCGGTGGGGCTCCCTCTCACACATTCCCTCAATGCACCAGGCCCCAGAGAGGATCCTTGCTGAGCACTACCATGATCTGCAGAGGAAGCCCTTCTACCCAGCCCTCATCAGCTACATGAGTTCCGGCCCGGTGGTGGCCATGGTATGGCGGGGCCGTGGTGGTGGGAGGGTGGAGGGCCCTGGGTTAAGCCCTGGGTGACCCCCACCTTTCCCCACCTCCTCTATCTCTCTGCTGCAGGTCTGGGAAGGCCCCAATGTGGTCTGCACCTCGAGGGCCATGATAGGCCACACCAACTCTGCCAAGGCTGCCCCTGGCACCTCCGGGGAGACTTCAGCACCCACGTCAGCAGGTAACACACTCAGCTACTTGGAACTGAGGCCCAGTGCCCTAGGGGCTCAGGGTGGCAGCCTGTGCCCAAGGCAGATCCAGCGGGCCTAGGTGTCTTGCTCAAGGGAGAGCAAAGCCAGAAAACTTGATGGTAACATGTCAAACCTGACGTTGGCTAGTGCAGTATTTTTCAAAAATCTTTTCATGTACACAGGACATGATAAAGCATTCCCTGTGTTGTGTCTATGTTCTGCCATCATGGTCTGTCACCTGACTTTACCTCCAGACACCCCAGGGGTTGGCCTGGGACAGATGCCGACGAGGTCAGGCTGGAACCCAGTTTTCCAGCTCCTCTGTTTTTCCTTGCCCCTCTGCACCATCACCCACCTACTCTCCTAGACAGTTGGGGATCGGCAGACTGTGCCTAGGACCCCTGAGGTGCATGCTGAAGCCTGTGCCCTACCTCTGCCACCTGGCACAGGAATGTCATCCATGCCAGCGACTCCGTGGAGGGGGCCCAGAGAGAGATCCAGCTGTGGTTCCAGAGCAATGAGCTGGTGGACTGGGCAGATGAAGGCCACCTCAGCAGCATCTATGCAGCGTGAGCACGCAGGCGCCTGTGGTCACCCCGGCATCCACTCAGGACCAGCTACCTCTGTCAACAAGAACTTGACACCCACACTCTGCCCATCTGTCCCAGACCACCTCCCTGTCCACTTTCTGCCCCACTCCAGCCCCAGAATGGTTGAGCCACAAACTTTATGTGCCTTTTAGTAAGCCAGCAAAGGACTGGACCAAGTCCTTTCTGAACCAAAGTGCCAGACAAGCTTTGGGGTCTAAAAGCTGGTAGTGTGACCATCCTTTCCCCAAAGTGGGGACATTAAAATTCACTGTGCTGTGTGTGGGAATGGAGTGCTCTTTATGACCCCTGCCATCTCTGAGGTGGGAATGAAGCCTTATGCAAAGTTGTAAGCAGCTAGAAAGTTGAAATGAAGCTTACCATCTCACATACCAGGAGATCAAGAACTTTGTTGAATGTATGAGATAGGCAGAGGTCCAGAAGCCTCCGGCCTGTAATCTGGAAGCTCCAAGCTGAGCCACAGAGCTTGTGCTGTCCCTCAAGGAGGAGTCCTAGGCAGTTGTGAACAGTAGCAGGAAGGGGTAGGCAGGGAGCTGAAGCCGCCCCAAATGGCAGAAAGGCTGGTGGCCACATTGACACTGCATATCACACCTGGTCCTCAGGTGTGTCCCTAGGCACTTGTCAAAGGTACTGGATACTGCATATCATTACACCTGCTGAGGCCGACTGGACCTCACCTTGCTTTATGATATCTTTGCGACGCTGGCGTTGGGTTCCCCGCTCAGGTTTCTCCCTGTGCCTCCACTTGGGGGCGCGGTTGAAGAGTCTGACCTTTAACTGGCCATGAAAGGGTCATGTTTGAAGCTAACACAGGGGCTGGCCAAGCGAGGAAAAGGCCTTCCTAGTTTCCCGTGACTTTCCTAGGCTCTAGTCTCCTTCCCTCTTTGCAACAGGGTAGAGAAGCACCCGGGAAGGGAAGATATTTAAATGCTAGGCGAATCCGAAGAAGTGCTTTAAATGCACAGCAATGCCCAAAGCGGTGAGGGAAGCCGAGAGGCCCCGCCTCGGCCCGTGAGCTCCACCTCAGCCCGGGAACCAGATGTTCCGTGTGTCCGGCTGGCCCCCAATCCAGCACTGACGCCTAACCTGTGAAAAGAAGTCCAGAAAGCTGTTTTGATTCGCGCTCACCCCGCCTCCGCCACGGGAACCGGCCCGCTGCACTGCGCCTGCGCCCGCCGTGGCGCGCTGACTGACATCCAGTCCCAGCAGGCCGCGGGCCCTGAGGGCGGGACGTTCTGGGAGAGGGTGGGGAAAGGAAGGGCCGGGGCATCTTGGGAATGGTGTGGGTCGCGCGGGCGGAGCTTCTTGGGAAGATTGAGGACTGAGGACGAGGCTTCGTGGGTGCAGCGACTGTTGTGGGGGCGGGGCGCTCTGGGAGGCGTGAGGACCGGGGTGGGCGGGGTATCCTGGGAGGGGGCTAGGGGCGGGGC
>SJYC01074499.1:0-65544 GCA_006408675.1 Madoqua kirkii
GGGGCATCCTGGGAGGAGCTAGGGACGAGGAGCGGGGGCGTCCTGGGAGAGGAGCGAGGGGCCGAGGGGCGGGGCACCCTGGGAGGAAGGAGTGAGGGGTCGAGGGGCGGGACGTCTTGGGAGGAGCGAGGATGTGAGGGGCGGGGCGTCCTGGGAGGAGCGAGGGACGAGGGGCGGGGCGTCGCGGGATGGCGGAGCTAGAGGACGAGGGGCGGGGCGTCCGCGTTCTAGAGATCCTCCTGTCCTTTGAAGCCGAGGTTAGAGTTCTGGGATCCCGGCGGGTCTCTGCTTTTGCCACCCAGGACCGCTCCATGGCCCAACCACCAGCCGACGTCAGCGAGGACGACTGTCTCCCGGAGTACCGTCACCTCTTCCGTCCGGACTTGCTCCAGTGAGCGTCGCGTCTGGGGCGCCCCAGGGAGCCGGGCAAGGGGCGGGGGCGCCTGCGGTGCGCGCAGCGGGGGACTGAGGTTTTCCGGAACGTGTGAGGACCCCAAGCCTGGTGTCCAGGCTGTCCAAATGTCCGGGTATCCCAGCGATGCAAGTACTGGTGTTCCAATCTTTGTTCTGCGTGAGCACGTCCTGTTTATCGATGGGGAGGTGAGGACGAATGTCAAAAAACACAGAGCAAAGGTCAGGAGGAGGAAGGATTGATTATTACTAGCAGCAAGTAAGGAGAACACTGATGATTTTCCCCAAAGCTGTCTCTCCAAACAGCAAATTTGGGGAAGTTTTAAGCTAAGAGTGCAAGCATCTTATGAAGGGGTTTAGGTGGTTGACGAAGTCCAGTCGTTAGTTCGTTAAAGTCACGAGTGTCAGAAAAAGTCACTATCATCATCTGAGGTTCCAGTTGGTCAGGTGATTGAGCACTTCAGGCTGATCTTTACCATCAAAACAGAATTGGAAGACTTTACAACCGGTATATGATTTGTATCTTGGCCATTATTACTTCTTTTGCCTGATGACAGTTGTTAGTCTCTGTATTCTTCTGCGACCTGTTGAGGACAGCACTGTGTCCAGGCTTAGATCACAGAATGGCGTAGGCCCCAAATGGCTTCTCTTATGTCAAGAAAAGCCTGCTTGTTTCTCTTTCTCCAGGAATCTGCTATCCTATCCTTTTAGAGGGTGACTGGAGGAAGGCTTATGTTTTGAAAACGTTTCTCATTAATTGATAGCTTTCTGCATAGAGACTTCTAGGTTGAAATCATTCTTCCCAAAGATTCAGAAAGCCGAGGAGTGCAGGCCTTCAAAAGTGGCGTTTCTCGAATTTGACCCAAGTGCCTACTGCAGAGGATCAGTGGAAGAACACCTCCTCTATCCCCATTCAACAGCAGTCCCTTTTTTTAATTTTTTTTTTAACAGTCCCTTAATCTTTTTATTTTTTATTTATTTAGCTGCACTGGATCTTAGTTGCGGCATATGGGGTCTAGTTTCCTGACCAGGGGTGGCTCCTGTGCCCCCTGCATTGGGAGCATGGAGTCCCAGCCAGTGGACCATCAGGAAGTCTGAACAGGGGCCTCTATAAAGAGTCTCTGTTTTTTCTCTCAGGGACAAGGTGGCTTTCATCACAGGTGGTGGCTCTGGAATTGGGTTCCGGATTGCTGAGATTTTCATGCGGTAAGTAAGCATTGCTTTGTGTGCTCCATGCCCCATCTTGTTGTCCCCTCCTCCTTGGGAGGGGGCCTGGAATCCTAGGCAAAATGCCGGTCAGTGGTGGGAACCCTTCTAGTTCCAGATCTGTCAGAGAACATTTGAAAGGGGTCCTGCCACAGTCACTCAGCCCCCCATAGGCCCCTGGGTTCTCTGCCAGCTGTGCCTTCAGCCCCGGGCTGATGTTTAAGCCTGAGAGACCCTTGAGGGAGGGGACCCCTTAGATTGCTGGGCAGGAGCCCTGCTGGGTATGTCCCTTGCGCCTTGCTGCCCTCATTCCTGTTCTCTGGCTTTGCAGGCACGGCTGCCACACAGTCATCGCCAGCAGAAGTCTTCCCAGAGTATCGATGGTGAGGGGGCTCTCCTGTGCCTAGCTCTCCATGGGTGACTTTGGGGCCCAGGAGCCTAGGTCTGGAAGATCCTAAGGTCCAGAGGGTGATCACACCAAAACCAACCTGTCTCCCAAATATGGAGCTTCAGTGGAAGTGGTCCCCAGGGATACTCTCGTGTTACAGAATCTAATTATCGGGTCCTGCGAAGCAGCCCTTCTGTTGGGTGGTACTGTGGCCCCAGCAGAGATCTCTGGGCTCAGCAGGTTCTTGAGGGGGGAACATATCTCCTCTGCCACAGCTGGTCTCAGCACAGGGACTGGACATTAGCTGGAGCTGCTGTTGACCTGTGACCAGTGTCTTGGAGGGTGATGAGAGGGGAGAGGGTACAGGATGTCTTAGTGTCCACCAGGGGTTGTGGCCCTGGAGAGGGCTGCTTGGCAGCTGTGCCTCCCCAGGGTGGGTTTCAGGTGCAGAAACCAGGTCCCTGGCAGAACCTGGCTCATCATCCTCATTGGGTCCTGAAGGGCTGTGCCTCCAGGCGAGGCCAGCAGGCTGCTGCCCACCTTTCTTCCTGTCTGGCTTCTAGGCTGCCAGAAAGCTGACCGCTGCCACCAGCCAGAGATGCCTTCCTCTGTCTCTGGACGTCCGAGCTCCCCTGGCCATCACAGCAGCTGTAGAGCAGGCCCTGAAGGAGTTCGGGAAGATCGACATTCTCATCAACTGTGAGTCCCTGTTAAGCATGACTGGGGGCTTCTGACGGGTCTGCAATACCAGACCTTCCTGTTTGGAAGCCCTGGAGCTGTCCTGGCTCCAGGCCACTGTCTCAGCCCAGCTTGGTCCAGAGGGTGATCACACCAAAACCAACCTGTCTCCCAAATATGGAGCTTCAGTGGAAGTGGTCCCCAGGGATACTCTCGTGTTACAGAATCTAATTATCGGGTCCTGCGAAGCAGCCCTTCTGTTGGGTGGTACTGTGGCCCCAGCAGAGATCTCTGGGCTCAGCAGGTTCTTGAGGGGGGAACATATCTCCTCTGCCACAGCTGGTCTCAGCACAGGGACTGGACATTAGCTGGAGCTGCTGTTGACCTGTGACCAGTGTCTTGGAGGGTGATGAGAGGGGAGAGGGTACAGGATGTCTTAGTGTCCACCAGGGGTTGTGGCCCTGGAGAGGGCTGCTTGGCAGCTGTGCCTCCCCAGGGTGGGTTTCAGGTGCAGAAACCAGGTCCCTGGCAGAACCTGGCTCATCATCCTCATTGGGTCCTGAAGGGCTGTGCCTCCAGGCGAGGCCAGCAGGCTGCTGCCCACCTTTCTTCCTGTCTGGCTTCTAGGCTGCCAGAAAGCTGACCGCTGCCACCAGCCAGAGATGCCTTCCTCTGTCTCTGGACGTCCGAGCTCCCCTGGCCATCACAGCAGCTGTAGAGCAGGCCCTGAAGGAGTTCGGGAAGATCGACATTCTCATCAACTGTGAGTCCCTGTTAAGCATGACTGGGGGCTTCTGACGGGTCTGCAATACCAGACCTTCCTGTTTGGAAGCCCTGGAACTGTCCTGGCTCCAGGCCACTGTCTCAGCCCAGCTGTGCCCCTCCTGGGTCCATGCAGCTATGGCTCAGGAGGATGCTCAAGAACCAGGATGAACCACAGAGAAGGGTTACTCTCATGTCCTGAAGCTCCCCGTTAAGGAAAAGGGAAGATACATTATTGTTTTAGTATAGTTTTATTTTTCAATACTTGTTTATTTGACTGCAGGTCTTGGTGGTGCTCAAGCTCAGTAGTTGCAGCTTGAAGGCTTAGTTGCCCTGAGGTATGTGGGACTAGGGATTGAACCTGCGTCCCCTGTGTTGCAAGGTGGATCCTTAATCACTGGACCACCAGGAAAGCCCCTGTTTTAGTACCGTTTTAGAGTCACAGACTAATTGAGCAGACAGTATAAACAACTACTCATACCACACTCCTGCCACACACACATACATAGTGTCTACTATGAATACCTTGCATTTGTTACGACTGTTAACTATAGTCTCTACATTCAGGTTCATTTCTGCTGAAATTTCCTTTAAAACCTTACAGCGTGACAAAATACTCTAGTAAAAATTAATTTTAAAAAAAATTAGTGTATTATTTTCCTGCCACTGACAAAGTCATCAGCTGGGCAGCTTCAAACAGCAGGAATGCATTCTCTCACAGTCTGGAGGCCAGAGATGTGAGAGCGAGGTGTGGTGGGCCGCGTTCCCACAGGAAGCTTGGGAGAGTCTGTCCGGGGCCGGGCTGTGGCTCCTGGGGCTGCTGCCTGGCATCCCTTGGCTCCTGGCTGCCTTCCTCCAGCCTCTGCTCCGTCCCTCTGTGCACGGCTGTGTTCCCTTTAAGGACAGCAGTCCTTGGGTTTAGGCCACCCTATTCAATATCATTTCATCTTATCTTTTTTTTTTTTTTTCTGTAAAAACAAATACTTTTATTGTGTATATATCAAGCACTAAGGCAGGCTTATTTTTAACTCTCAGACTGATCTATACATTGGATATGTTTACTCTCATTTAATAGGTTTGAAAAAACAGATTTAGGCAGACTGTTGGGTTCGTCTGGACCACAAAATTAGTTTGTATTTTAACAGAGGTTTGTCTGATATACACATACACACAGGATTAGAAAAAAACACTGTTAGGCCAGTAAAAAAAAACAGCAATTCTCCACTTTTTCTCTGCCCATCCCTGATTTTCATTCACCAGAGACTACCAATTTTAACTCTTCAGCTATTTGTTACTGTACTTCTTTCTAAGTGACAAGTTATACTGCTTTTTTTTTAAACCGGCATTTCTGTATCAGATCTTCCCATTACATATACACTCCTTTCCAATTCTCCTAGGGTTACCTAATAATTTGTTATTATTTGTATCAGTGTTTACATAAATCTGACTGACTATATGATGACTAACATTATTCTCAGTTGAGTTAATGCAGTGTAGTTTCTGAAAACTTTTATTTTTTCTGTGGCTCATAATTGCCTCAATTTTGCTTCCTTAATTATAAAAGAATATGCAGACCACTAATGCGTCTCCAGACCCCCTAAAACCTGAAAACCTCTTGACCCTGTATTTATAAACACATGATAATGCATCCCTTTTCCTTTCTGAGACATTCCACCTTAACTATCACCTTTAGGCATTTCCTGTTGACCTCATGCTGTTCTCCCTTCTCTCTTTTATATGGTTATATTTTAGCAACTTTATCATTACTCTTTAAGTAAAATAAAATGATCTCTTCCCCCAAACGACAACAGACTCTACCTATCAACTACCCACTTTAAAAGACACCATTACTTTTCCAGGCACCCACCCTGCCATCCTACCTTGTAAATTGCACTTTTATGCCATCAAGGCTGATAATATTGGCACCCAACTCTGTAACCGTAATTAGACATTCTCTTAAAAAGATGAAAACCATGAACAGCATTTACATTATGATTATTTAAATGTTATTCAGTAAACCACCAAGCTTTGTGCTATGGTTGGATTTCCTTTTCTTTGGCTCCAAGATTCTGAACCACATGCTAATTAGAGCAACACTGAAATTGAGTCCACCTTCTTACACTCCAACCCTTGGTCAAAACCCTGCAGTATTTTACACTGGTTATCTGAAGCATGTGTTCCTCTTACAACATTTTTTTTTTCACTGAAAGTTTCTTATCATCATAGTTTTCTCTTGTGGAATGAAGAGATGTTTGCATCTCATCTTATCTTGATGACATCTGCGAAGACCATGTTTCCACACAAAGTTAAGTTTACCTGCACTGGGCTTCCCAGTTGGTGCAGTGGCTAAAGAACCTGCTTACCAACTCAGGAGACACAGGAGATGTGGGCTCGATCTCTGGGTTGGGAAGATCTCCTGGAGAAGGAAATGGCAACCTGCTCCAGTGTTCTTGCCTGGGGAATTGCATGGACAGAGAAGCCTGGTGGAATTACAAAGAGTTGGACATGACTGGACACTCAAGCCGTGACAGGCATTAGGTGTTGGGATACACTGAAGAGTGTATCTTTTTGAAGCACGCGATCCAACCCATGACACCTGCTCTGCCCCTCATTCAAGAGTTTGTCCGAAAGCTGAGGTTCCATCGCTGGCCGGCCGGGACCATCCTGAGGACGCAGATGCTTTGACCGCTGTCTCCTTCCACCCGCAGGTGCAGCCGGGAACTTCCTGTGCCCGGCCAGCGCCTTGTCCTCCAACGCCTTCAAGACTGTGATGGACATTGACACCTTGGGCACCTTCAACGTGTCTCGCGTGCTCTACGAGAAGTTCTTCCGGGTGAGTGTCCCGAGGCCGGGGCCTCCCGGTCCTGGCCGCACGCTCACTGCCCGCCTTGTGTGTTGCAGGACCATGGAGGGGTGATCGTGAACATCACTGCAACCCTGGGCGCCCGGGGGCAGGTGCTCCAAGTGCATGCAGGCTCTGCCAAGGCAGCCGTGGGTACAGGCACCCCCCTGGTCTGCCCGCCTGGGTTCCTCCCTGTCCCCGGAGGCCGGCAGTATCCCAGTGAAGCTGTGCCCCCACCACGTCTGGGACACCCTGAAGGCCGGGCAGCCCTGCTTCTCCCTCACACAGCCTGCCTCCCCTGCAGATGCGATGACACGGCACCTGGCTGTGGAGTGGGGCCCCCAGAACATCCGCGTCAACAGCCTTGCCCCGGCCCCATCAGTGGCACTGAGGGGTTGCGGCGTCTGGGTAAGGCTAGCCCAGTGGGTGCTGCCCTGGGCACAGGCCCCAAAGTACCTCCAGAGGTGTTCCTCCCACCTGGCTGGGACAGGCCTGGGATCAGAGACAAGCGCTCATGGCTCCCAGGGTGGGCATAGTCCATCCCTAGCCTGGAGACAGTTTGCGCAGCCCTGCACGGGGCTAGGGGCCGGACTTGGGCAGCTGCCCCTAGAGCTAGAGCCCAGGGGCTGCTGGCCTCGTGAGCCGCATGCAAAGGCCCCCGCTGAAGCCTCCAGAGCCTTGGCTGCGAGCAGGGACAGGCCTTGTGCTGGCTCCACAGTGGGGTTACTGGGCCCGGCCCAGGACAACACTGCCAGCATCCCCAGCATTACCGGATGCGGCTCAGGGGAGGCTGGGAGAGAAAGGTGGTGGCTTCCGGGTCCTGGGACTTGCCTGAACCTCTTCCTCCCTCCCAGGTGCCCCGCAGGCCGGCCTGAGGGCGAAGGTCCTGGCCAGCCCCCTGCAGAGGCTGGGTAACAAGACGGAAATTGCCCACAGCGCCCTCTTCTTGGCCAGCCCACTGGCGTCCTTCGTGACAGGGGCCCTGCTGGTGGTTGACGGGGGCGCCTGGCTAACGTTCCCTAATGACGTCCAGTCGCTGGCAGATTTCTCACCCTCCGCTAAGCTTTAGGTGATGCCCCGCTCCCACCGTCACGGTCACCCGTGTCCTTGGCCCCCTTCCCAGACACCCACCTTGTGGCCAGGGGTCACTGCGCTGGGCCTGACACCTTGCCCCTCAGTCTCTCCTGTGTATTTCTAGATGCATTCTCGGGCACCCCGGGCTCCCTGGCTCCACTTGTGGGGCAAGGCCTGGATGGTCTTGTGGGCACACAGGGCATGGTGGGGGTGCTGGGAGGGCCCGGGCCCAGCCCCCGCCTCTTGGGTCCCTGTCACAAGGTAGAGACAGGACTTGGACTGGCTCCTGTCCCGTCGGAGGTGGTCGTGGTGAAAGAACACCCAGGGCTCACAGTGTTCGGTCTCCCCATGAAGTTGTGGTTGGCGCCAGCTTCCGGAGGGACCCCTGGTCTCGAGTGGGCCTGCTTGTAGGAGAAGTGATGCTAGTCAGCTCTCTGGTGTGGTGGCTGGCAGACACAGTCAGCAGACAGGAGTCCGAGCAAACTCCAGGAGACAGCAAAGGGCAGAGGAGCCTAGAGTGCTGCAGTCCATGGGTTGCAAAGTCGGACATGATTTAGCATCTGAACAATAAGATGTGTTCTCAGTCCTCCAGACACACAGAGCGGGGTGGGAGGTGGGTGCAGGGGAGGAGGCAGCAAGACCCCAAGAGGCAGGAGGGCATGGGTGCTGGGCAGGCCCCCCAGTCGCTGGGGTGGAGAGTGCTGGGGGAGGGCAGGAAGGAGGCGGGGGGCCACCGTGTCTGCTTCAGGAGACACACAGATCTGATGGCCTGCTGTCGCCCAGCCTGCCACTCACTCCCCCAGGGCCTGTAGGGGGCCAGCCTGGCGTCCCTCCGTGCCCCAGTAACCTGGTGTCTGCTGATGCTTCTGACAGGCAGTGGACAGCGCGCTGCAGGGGACTGGTCCACAGCCCACTCTCGAACCGCAGACCTGCCACCTGCCCGCCTGCCCAGCCTGAGTGCCAGACCCAGCAGTCCCAGCCAGGCATCTGAAGAGAGACCCTCCTCTAGGAGTGGTGCTGTGCCCACACGCCGCCCCCTCTCCCACTGCCCTGTCTGTGTACAGGGGAAGCGGGGCACTGACAGGCAGGGACCTGCCCATACACCCTCGGGCGGCCTGTGCTCCAGCACCTGGCCAGGCCCCCAGAGTGTGCCCCGGCCCAACCCAGGGCCAATGCTGCCCTGCCTGCCCAGCCCCCACCCAAGCTGGTCTTTCTCTCCTGCCTGTGTCCAGGGGGTGCCTCCAGGTGGCTCCCCTGGCCTGGGTGGAGAAAAGGTGTTTCAGGCCATCTTCCGCTCTCCCACTTTGGACCTTGGCTTGACAGAAATGCCAGACCAGGAAGGCTGGAGGAGTGTGTCTGAGTGCAGCCCCCAGGCCTGTGTCCTGCGTCCTCTCCCCCAGGTGAGTGGGCTGCAGACAGGACCTCTACTGGCACAGGTCGGGGTGCTCCCACCTGCCCTGGAGAGAACTTAGTCCTTGGTTGTCAGGGGCTCACTCTCTGGACCCGCCAGGAGGCCTGGCCCCATTGTCACCCTCCCTCAGGCCCAAGGGGAAGGGGATCTCTGGACCCTCAATTGTTCCCCAGTGACACACATTCAGGCCAAGCCCTAAGGGGGCCACTTGGATCCTGGGCTTGTTTTCTGTGCTGTGAAAAACTTCAGCGTCCTTAGCGCTGTTGGTCTGCCCTCTGGCCGGACAGGTGGCTAACTGCCCTCCACACTGCCTCCCATATCATCCACAGGTTCTAGAGTTTTGCCAGAAAATGCATTTCCTTAAAAAATAAACGTCTTACTATAAAATTATATATTCAGTGGACTTCATGATATTTCTAGAAGGAGAAGGAGGACACCCGGACTGGTGAGCGGGGCATTGAGAGGCAGCAATGTGTCTCCTTTTTGTCTTTTTCCTGTGAAGAGTTTACAAAACACTTTGCCTAATGCCTGAAATGCACCCCACCTGCCCCCTGCCCACAGATGAAAGGAGCCTAGGAGCAAGGGGAGGCTGTTGGCTCCCAGTTGGGAGGGGTGTCCTCCGAGGCTGGTCCTGGTACTGCCACTCTCTCTGGGCTTGAGCCCTCTGCCCCAGGCACCCGCGCCCACCTGAGTTCCTTCCTACCCTCACAGCGCAGGGGCAGGGAACCCAGTGAGCAGAGGGGTCTTGCTTGCCACTTAAACCGAGGCCAGGAGGTCCACCAGCAAGGCAAGTGGGCACTTGCCATGGTGGGAAGGCAGGTGCCGGGGAGAGGCAGCCACAGACCCTCTTGTGCCTAAAAGTTGGGGTCTGCTGTCCCCGAGGAGATGGAGAAGGCCCAGGGAGGCTGTCCCGCCAGCATATCCGAGGGCCTGGGGCGTGGCGGCTCAGCTCCTGGAGGATGAAAGAGAGTGGCAGGCGGGTTCTGAGAGTGAGAATGAGCCTCTCATTATTGCTAGTCAGGGTTCTCCAGAGAAAGGCAGCCAGTGGGATATATATAGATTCACAGGAGGAGATTTATTATAGGGACTGGCTCATGTGACTGTGGGGGCTGAGAAGTCCCATGATCTGCCGACTGTGAGCTGGAGCCCCAGGAAAGCAGATGGTGTGATTCAGTCTGAGCCCGAAGGACCAAGCATCAGGGGCTCGATGGTCCAGAGCAGAGGGTGAGGGACTTGCCCTTTCCTATGGTGCCACTGCTGAGGGCAGGTCCTCCAGGTACTGAATCAATGCGACTCTCTTCCAGAAATACCCGGTGACGAGCCACCTAGGCGTCCATTGGCCCCATCCAGTGGATCCAAAGTTATTCAGCACAGTTGCACACACCATGAGGTCTGTCCTCCAGTTTTCATCATCTGCGTGTGGTGGTCAGCTCACCTGTAAGAAACTGGCCTCGCAGACTGTCCTGGGGTCCAGTGGTTAAGAATCCACCTGCCAGTGCAGGAACACAGGTTCAATCCCTGACCCGGGAAGATCCCACACACTGGGGTGCACAAGTCCCATGTGCTCCAACTTCTGAAACTGGCTCGCCCTAGGGCCCGCGCTCTGCAACAAGAGAAGCCACCACATAGAGAAGCCTGCACGTCGCAACTAGAAAAGCCCACATGCAGCACAGCCACAAATAAACTGCTAAATAACTTAATAAAAAAAAAACCCACTTGAAAAGATAAAGAAATCGACCTCGCTGTTCGGTTAGTCTGCCAGCCCCTGCTGTTGTCCCGCAGGTCCAGGATGGCTGTGGGGCGCTCGGTCACAGGCATGCCTGGCACCTGTCGCTTACTGGCTGGGCTCTGGACGGTCTGGCCAGGAGGGCCAGGTGCAAATGGTGACCGGCTAACACGGGACCCAGCAGTGGCACTTGAACTCGGTGGCAGTTGGCAGAGAACTAGACTGTCCCCTACTTTAACAATCTCAAATTCTCTTAGAAAGGTTTACTGACACGAAGGCTCATTTTTCATGCCTGAATCTCAGCTGCGGAAGCCGGTTTATAGGCCCCGCCCACTCCGAGTCCACCTGCCATGGGGTGAGCCTGTATCATACATAAAAACTTCAAGCCACGGCAGAGGCTGCCCACTGCCGAGGTCCAGCCTTCCAGCCCCTGCTCCACTCTGTTGAGTGAATATATGAATGACCCCAATTTGTTCATCCTTGTGTGGAGTCATGCTGAGTGTTCCCAAGGCATCACGCAGTGAACCTCAAAATTGCCTTAAATAAGCATAGTCTTGGGGAGTTTCCCAACACACTCCTCCTGTTGCCATGGTAACCTGGTACCACACTGGCTTGCCCGTGTTTTGTCTTGGGTCATCTTGAAAGGACTGGAAGCTGTGCAGTGCTGGCTCTGGGTCCCTGGGTGGCGTCCTCCCCACTGGTCTCGGTGGCCCAGAGGGCCCTGTGGGACTGGCCGGGGCCAGGCCACCTGATGCAGGAGGAGACTTGAGAGGCTGAGGCTGACCTCACCGGATGTGGTCTGCCCACCGTGCACACTGAGCCCTTTGCCCGGCGCCCTGGCTGGGGGCCAGCGTGAGCACGACTGGCCCTCCTGAATTTCCTCTCAGCCAGAGACGTGGCCTTGCTGAGTGACACAGAGGGAGATGCTGAGCCCTGGGCAGGGTTCTTATGTGGTGAGACCCAGCTCACCTTGCAGTGGTCAAGCCCTCACTCGGGGCCGCGTGTCCAGGCAGGCATCCTGCTTGCCCCAGGCTCAGCCCTGAGGCCCAGTCATGCTGCAGCCAGGCAGCTGTGTCCTCTTGGGCAGGGCCAAGGGGCCCTCTGGGGTGGGCACTTCTCAGGCTTCGGAGAGGGTGTGGGCTCCCTTGGGCATTTCCCTCTGGGCACTTGGGCCAGTCTCTACTGGATGCTAGAGGGGAAGGAGAGGGAGATCCTGGGACCTTCCCAGACTCCCGGGGGTGGGGGATGCTCTAGAGCTTGGGGATGAAGCTGGGGATTGGGGTCTTCCCTCTCCCACCTCCACCTGCCCTGTGAACCCCCCTCCCCTTGCTGCCCATCTGCTCTTCGTCAGGCTCCCTGTGTGCAAGCTGTGACCCAACCCCCTGCAGAGAGAGCCAGCCTTCCTTCGGTCAGACACAGGTCCCGTTCAGGTCAGGGTCTGGCTCTTGCTCAATAAAGGAGGCCAAGAGTTAATTTCAGGCTTCCCTTGGGGCTCAGCTGGTAAAGAATCCGCCTGCAATATAGGAGACCCAGGTTTGATCCCTGGGTCGGGAAGATCCCCTGGAGAAGGGAATGACTACACACTGCAATATATTTTTTTTTCCACTGCAGTATTCTTGCTTGGAGAACTCCATGGACAGAGAAGCCTGGCAGGCTACAGTCCATGGGGCTGAAAAGAGTCAGACATGATTGAACAACTCACACACACACACACACACACACACACACACACACACATACACACAAGGGTTGATTGCGTCATATGAATCTGGCAGTTCCTAGCACTTCTAGAAAATGCATGTGAACAGGCATCCCACGTGGGTCCTGACTCACATCAGACACAATCACTGAAGACCAATGTGCAGACCAGTGTGCTAAGTGTGTGTGTGTGTGTGTGTGTGTGTGTGTGACTGCATGAGCCTTGGGGTCCCCTTGCTGGCAAAACCTGAGACCCAGCCGGAGATGGCAGAGGCTCCCTGCTCATTTTTCCATCCGACTCGACTCTTCTGTCCTAGGTGTCTTGGGGAACTAGCTTCTTCCCTGGATTTCATATTTACTGCTGCATTCTGGTTCAGGTCTCTGGGATCAGACCTACTTTACTCTGTTAGCAAACAGAGGCTTTTCAAACTCTTTAGTCACTTATTTACTGACTGACTTGCACCATTTCCTAGTTGACATGTTATCAGTATGTGCTAAGTTGCTTCAGTCACGTCAGACTCTTTTCGACCCTATGGACAGGGCATGGAGTCATTAACTGAAGTCCCAGAGGATAACTTTATCTCCAAATTTTGGAGTATCTGGGGGGGCACCTCATTGCATGTGTACATCAGAGCATCTTGCCAAAGACAGCACTGACAGAAGTCTGCTGAAGAAGGAATAAGGAATGTCAGAAATCTACAGTGAACTTTTAACTCTTCCACCATCATGCATAATTTGGACAATTTTTACCCCAAGGGAGGAGAGTGGTAAGAATCAGACCTTCACTCTGGAAACCATGACCTGAGGCTAAAAGAGGAAGTCCTGGATCTGTGTACAAGCCTCTGAGTCTGGTCCTCGGCGCCCCTCACGGGGAGGGATCCTGGCTGCAGGGGAGGCTCGGAGGGTGTGGACGTGGGCACTTCGAGGACTGGAGATGCCTGTCGTCACAGGAACTGCAGAGTGAGATGTTAAGATAAGGAAAGCATCCAAACCTCAGCTGCCTCAGGAGGAGTTAAATTGTGACTTACAAACTCATGGTCTATTTTTACTCTAAGAAATGTACTTTACTAAATTTGAAAGTGAGAAAAAAAAAAACCCTTCCCCCCTGAATAAATATCAGTAAACACGAATGTGGACTGCACCCCCGGCTGCCAGAGTCGTGGAGTGTGGATGTGATCTAGATCTAAGTCAACTCTGCTCTTGGTGTGCCTACCCCATGCAAAATATGTCGTTTTCAAAATCACAGATTGAAAATATCTGGCCAGCAGTTTTTGTTTGCAGCTTGATTGAGGTATAATCAGCATTTGACAGATCGTGCCCAAGTGACAAGCAGAGTTTGGTGAGCTCTGACCGTCCACGTCCTTGAACCACAATTAAGAAGACAAACACGCTGGGTGCCTGCAAAGCCTCTCCTCCAGCCTGGAAAGCCCCTTGACTTTCTCTGCCCCTCACCCCAGATTACCCAGCCAAGATGGTGGCTCAGGCCAGGAGGGCAAGGCCAGCCTCTTCTATTGGAGAAGGTGGGACAGGCGGTAGGAGCGTGGGCCACAGCTGAATTTAGAACCCTTTCCAGGGGTGCCAGGGGGCAGGCTGTTTGGTGGCCCTGGTCCTCCTTGCTGTGACCCCATCACGGGTCTGCAGCAGGTCCCTTCTTCCTCTGGAATAGACCTCTGCCCTTTCCTGCTGGCATCACCAGGGCCACCCTCAGGCCTCCCTGGGGCACTGGGGTTATCCCTGGCCAGCTTAGATGCTTCCTCTTGACCTTGGGATCCCTCCACCTAAACTTGGGAGCTCCATGAAAATAGAGCCAGGCTGCCAGAAGGGGGCGCTTTCAGGCACACACTACTCAACAGCACAGATCCCATTATCTGCCACTGTTACACTACCCCCGAGAAGGCAATGAATGGCACCCTACTCCAGTACTCTTGCCTGGAAAATCCCATGGACGGAGGAGCCTGGTGGGCTGCAGTCCATGGGGTCGCTAAGAGTCGGACACAACTGAGAGACTTCACTTTCACTCTTCACTTTCCTGCATTGGAGAAAGAAATGGCAACCCACCTCAGTGTTCTTGCCTGGAGAGTCTCAGGGACCAGGGAGCCTGATGGGCTGCCATCTATGGGGTTGCACAGAGTTGGACACGACTGAAGCGACTTAGCAGCAGCAGCAGCAGTTATACTACCCAGCAACAGGAAGCAACAATTTCTCTTTGTTCAGGAACAGTGCCGCCAATGAAAGCTTGTCACAGCTCAGCCAGAGAAAAGCCACTGCACTCTGAACTCCCAGTTTCCTCCAATGGACACTTTGTTTACAACAGCCCCTTCCAACCCCTCCACTTCTCCTCTATAAAAGCAGTTCCTCGGCTTTGCTGGCCATACTTGCATATCTCCAATTATAAATCTTTGCTGCTTCAGAATAAACCCATTTTGCTGGTAAAATAGCCAGCTTTTTAATTGTTTTAGGTTAACACTCGTATCGTGATCTCAGACTTCCCAGACTGCAGAACTGTGAAAACTAAATGTGTTTTTTAACCACTCAGTATATGGCATTTGGTCATAGCAGCATGAGCAGACTAAGACACCAATCTATGACGTGTCTTACGTCAAACACAAAATGAAGTTTTTAAAATTAATTTTTACTAAGGTATACTTTACATACAGTAAAATTCATTCTTTGTAGTGTACAGTTCTGTGAATTTTGACAAACACTTTCAGTTATAGAACCAAGGTATTAGAATCAAGGTATGAAACAGTTCCTTCATTCCAACTAATGTCCCTTTCCCCCAACCTGCTCAATCTGATTTGTGTTCCTTTACTTTTGGAAAGTTTAATGTATTTAACTTCAAATCATTCTCTTTGTTTGTAGTTTTTACTCTTACGTAAGAAATGTTCCTGCTCCAAGATAATAAAGATATTTTTCAAAGTGTTCTAAAGCTTTTATTTTTTTCTGGCCACACCTTGTGGCCAGCAGGATCTTATTTCCCCGACCAGGGTTTGAACCTGCACCCTTGGCAGAGATAAGTCTTGACCACTGGACTGCCAGGTGATTCCCTCACTTTCCACTTTTATGTCTTTCCACTTTTATGATTTCTCTAATTATTTTTTGTATCTGATGTCACTTTAGGATCTAGTTGTAAGGTTTCTGTACAGACAACTGCCACCAGCTATAGAAAAGTCAATCTTTTCTTTATTATTAGCAAAGTCACCAAGGATAAAAATAATGGGTTTGATTACTAAAAAGTAAAGATTTATGTCTAATCTTCTCCAACAGAGATCACAAAGGAGTCACAAGCAAGGAGAAGATATTTGCAATATCAAAAACTGATGAGAGATTTTCCTAAAGAAAAAGAGAACCCAAAAGTAAAACAGGCAAGTGCTACAAGCAGGCAGTTCACAGACCCTACTTGGTCAGTCGGAGAAGGCAATGGCATCCCACTCCAGTACTCTTACCTGGAAAATCCCATGGACGGAGGAGCCTGGTAGGCTGCAGTCTGTGGGGTTGCTAAGAATCTGACATGACTGAGCGACTTCACTTTCACTTTTCACTATCATGCATTGGAGGAGGAAATGGCAACCCACTCCAGTGTTCTTGCCTGGAGAATCCCAGGGATGGCGGAGCTGGTGGGCTGCCATCTATGGGGTCACACAGAGTCGGACACGACTGAAGTGACTTAGCAGCCTTAGCAGTTGGTCACTAAATATAGCAAGAAATGATCCACTATGCTAGCATTCAGCTAAATTCAAATAAGACAAGATGAGATGCCATTTTATCAGACTAGCAAAAATGGAGGAACATATGTACTGTCCACTGTAAATTTTTGTATTTCCTCATTTTTTTTTTTTGAGGTGTGCATTAAATAAGAGAATATTTGTAATCAGATTTAGCCTTGTCTGTCATCCCCCTACCCCCTTGCTGTCAGTGGCCAGCTCTCACCCGGGCAGTGCAGAGGCCCTTCCCCAGGGGAGACCTGTGCATTCTTCCACTGAGGCTTCCTGACCTACTTTCCCTTTGCTCCCCTGTCAACAGTTCTGTGCTAGGAATCTGCTGAGTCACCCTGCTGGTCTTCTTTTTCCCATCTTTCTCCATAGGTCAAAGGTCACCAGGGACGAGGGATTAAGGAGACCCATTTGCTTGAGAGTTCCAAAAGATAAGTGTTTATCCCAGGTACCTTTCAAAAAGAAGGACTAATAGAGGGAGGTTTTCACAGTCACTCAGACCTAAATGCCAACAGATGTGAGCTGCACCCACCCCACCCTCTCCCTTCCTCTTCTGTGTACCTGTTACACGGCTAAATTAAAATGTCATGGGGTGGGCATGGGGGAGCAGGTCAAAATGGCAGCAGGGGTGCTTCCCTCCAGCTGGTTCATCTTGAATGTTAGAGATGGAAAATGTCTATGTGGATGCTGGAGGTCCAAATGACTTAAAGGCATTTGTCACCTTTAATGTTTCAGAGACAGAGTCCAAGCAGGAAGGTGTGTGTTCTTCATGCTGGGCTTCTGTCTGGGTACATTGGCCAGCCAAGGCATGCAAATTTTTCAGGAACTGGCACAGCAGCAAGAGAGCTGTTTCCTTGGGGGTGCAGCCCTTGCCTCATTTGGTTTCACCTCCCCCATGTTAACATCCTTATTTAGAAAAGTTGATATATCACTATAACTACCTTTAAAAGCTGTATCTGGCCAAAGGTTTCAGATTCTTTTCAAAACTGGAGATTTTTTTTTTTTTCCTGGCTGTGCTGAGTTCTATTGCAATGCACAGACTCTGCGTTGTTGCCTGCAGGCTATCTCCAGCTACCGTGAGCCGGGGCTACTCTCTAGTTGCAGTGCCTGGGGTTCTCATTGCGATGCCTTCTCTTGTTTCAGAGCACAGGCTCTAGGGAGGATCAGAGAAGGCAATGGCAACCCACTCCAGTACTCTTGCCCGGAAACTCCCATGGACAAAGGAGCCTGGTAGGCTGCAGTCCATGGGGTCGCACCGAGTCGGACATGACTGAAGTGACTTAGCAGCAGCAGCAGCAGCTAGGGAGGGTGGGCTTCAGTAGCTGTGGCTCCAAGACTCAATAATTGCGGTTCATGGGCTCCAGAGCACTGGGCTCTGTAGTTGTGACACATGGGCTTAGCTGCTCCGTGGCATGAGTGATCTTAGTTCTTGAACCAGGGATTAAACTCGTGTCCCCTGCATTGCCAGGTGGATTTTTAACCACTGGATCGTCAGGGAAGTTCCTGGAGGTGATTTTTTTTTTCCTTTGAGTGCAGATCTTTCTCATGAAAGCATAGAGCTCTTATAAGAAACTGAGAGTATAGTTTTTGGGTTGGGGGTATTCCTTCACCCTTCTTTTCCCAATGCCAGCCTCACACACACTGGGGCCACATGCCCTGGGACTTTGTCATGGCAGATGACTCAGTTAACCAGCACAGCGCTCCTCACAGTACGCCTGGAAGCAGGCTCAGCCTCCTTTGGTTCTCGCCAAAGCTGCTTACGAACACAGCCGGGGCAGTGCGTTCCCCCGTATCTTATTACGTGCTCTAAATGGAGCCTGTAATGCTACATGCACCTTGCCTGGGGCCTGCAGCTTACGGGCTCCCACCTGCATGTCTCCACTTTTGTGCCTGCTGCAAGGTGCCTGTGTCTGGCGCCCTGTGTCCCCACTGACGACAGTGACTTCTAGAGAAACAGATGTCAGTTGTCAAAGACTGCCGCAGCGCTTGAGGCCTGGCAGTACACTGGCGACGAACGCGGGATAGTCTGTGGGGGAGAAAAACACTTGTCACAGATTTTAAAAATGGTCTCAGTGTTTGGTCACGCGTTCCTTCGGTCCTAGGGATGGACCGCGTTTCCAAGGCCCTTCCATATTCAGGCGGGTGTCTCCGCGCAGCAGGAGTCTGCTGGGGGGGCCACGTGCACGTCCCCCGCCCCTTCAGGATCGCGTTCATTGCGTGCTGTGGGGGCGCTTTACGCCGACAGCACTCAGTCCATCCGCCCCGCGCGTGGGTCGGTGACGTCACGCCCAACTCCGGGGCCCCATCCGAGGGTAAGCAACACTGGCCGCCTTGGGGCGCCGGAGCCTGCCTTTATACCTGGCTTTCGAGGGGCGGGACCAGCCGGCGGCGCGACGTGCTGACGTCAGGCCGGTGAAGGGCGGGGCGAGGGCGGTGGCGTGCGCTCCGGTACCTCAGTCGCCTCCTCGGCGTCATCCTCTTCTTTCGCGTCCTCGGGGCTCTTCTCCTCAGGGTCTCCTCCACAGAGTCCTGCGCCTCAGAGTCCCGTCCGCCCTGCCCCTCGACCTCCCTCGGCCGCCCGCCGCCGCCATGGGCCCGCGCCCGCCGCGCCGCCGGGCCGAGGACAGCTGAGGCGCGGCGCGAAGATGGGCGAGGGTGGAGCAGGGCCCGAGAGCCAGCCGGAGCAGCCCGGGCGCCCCGCGCGCGCCCGCCCGCGCCGCCGCGGGGATGCCCGCGCCCGCCGCCGCGCCCTGAGCGCCTTTGTCTGCCGCCCGCAGCACCACTGGCCTCGGGGGCCCGCGCCGCGGCAGGGGTCGCGCCCATGAAGATGGAGCCGGGCCGACCGGCCTCCCCCGCGGGCGGCCCGGACCCCGACCCGGAGCCTGGCGGGCCCGGCGCGCCGTCCGCCCCCGCCCGGAGCCCGGGGCTCGGCCCGCAGGATCCCGCGGCCGGCGTGGATGCCGGGCGATCTCCGGGATGGGAGAGGCGGCCGCAGAGCGCGGGCCGGGATCCGGACCCCGACCCCGACCCTGACCTGGCCGTGCCGGAGCTCGGCCCGCTCTTTTCCTGGACGATGGAGCCAGAGGGTGACGGCCCCGCGCATAGCGCGTCCGTCTGCGCCAGGACTTCAGCCGCAGCCATCACCTGAGGGGCGAGGTCGACTTCTTCCCCTCCTTCGCGGCGCCCGAGGTGGGCGATTCGGCCCTGGAGCTGGGTCCCGGGAACCCGGACGGACCCTCTGACTTGAGCCAGACTCATCCCCTGATGAGCGAGCCTGCGGGGTGTCCGGAGGACAGCCCTCGCCTCCGAGCCGTATTCGATGCCCTGGACGGGGATGGGGACGGCTTCGTGCGCATCGAGGACTTCGTCCAGTTCGCCACCGTCTACGGGGCGGAGCAGGTAACTTGCCGCGCGAGGGCCGGGCTCGCGCGTTGGTCGTGGAGGCCAGGGGTCCCGCATCTCTTCTGATCACCGCTTCTCCCCTCACCTCTAGCTGAATTCGCTGAAGCACACCTTCCCCCTTTAAAGAGGTTTTATTCTCTGGAATCAGTTTCTTTCCCTGCCATCCCAAGCCTCACAGCTGGATCTTTCCTAAATTGAGGGTAGCTCCTGGCCTGGGAACATGCCCCCTTGTCTGCTGCATGGAAGTGCTCCCCAGATGGACAGGTGCCAGCAGGTCTCCCAACTGAGAGCCCAAGTTCGGTTTGGCTGAAGTAATTCACTCCTGTCTGCAAAGGCCAGGCCGCACTTGGATGCTTAAGATCATATTAATAATCTATTTTGAGCGTAGTTACTTCACCATCTATGGTTGGCTTGTATTCTAGGTAGGTTCGTTATCTGGGAGACAGTGAAGGCTAAAAATGTTCACTTCGTTACCTTCTGTGCCAAGGGAGAGGGATGAACCCTAGAGCACCGCAGTGAATACAGACTCCACAGAACTCCATCAGGTCCACCTTCACTCTTGTAGGACAGGGAAGGGAACGCACAGGGCAGAGGGTCCCGAGCCGCTCCCAGGGCTGCGCTGCACTGGGAGAAGGTGAGCTTCAAAGTCCAGGCCTTGCCCCATCTCAGCGTTTATGAAAGTTCAGGTGGAGACAACAGCGTGGCTGTGTGTGTGTCCTGCTGTTGACTCAGATAGACATACACAGGTGACAGGTGTTCTTTTAAATACATTATTCAGTGATGAGACATTCCAAAAGGCTGATCTGCTAGTGTTTGTATTTAGTTTACTTTCATACATGTGAATATTTGTGAAGTGGGCATTCAGGTACATGTGAGGTACATATACATATTTAAGCCAAGAGGTAAAATTGACACCCTGGTATGCAGGGTTCTGCCAGAACATTAAGAACTTCTATATAGAATCTCCGAAGAAGGCAATGGCAACCCACTCCAGGACTCTTGCCTGGAAAATCCTGTGGACGGAGGAGCCTGATAGGCTGCAGTCCATGGGGTCGCTAAGGGTCGGACACGACTGAGCGAATTCACTTTCACGCTTTGGAGAAGAAAATGGCAACCCACTCCAGTGTTCTTGCCTGGAGAATCCCAAGGATGGGGGAGCCTGGTGGGCTGCCGTCTATGGGGTCGCACAGAGTCGGACACGACTGAAGCGACTTAGCAACAGCAGCAGCAGCAGCATACAGGATCTCTGTGCCCCTTGAGTATTCATGGTGTCCATTGAGCAGTCATGTAAAGAACTGGGTCATCCTGCGTCAGGGCTCCTTGTTGAGTTTTCAGTCTGGACGTGTCCATATGGGTATCCTGAATGTTGACCTCTTGGTCAGTGTGACGCTTGTGTGTAGCTCTGGTTTGAAGACATTGCCCAGGACAGGTCTCCCATCTCTTAGGCTAATGGGCAGAGAGAGAGACGTGCCCATTAGACCCTCTGTAAGTAATGAGAGAGATTAGCCTGGATTGTGATCGCTGGACAGTGTCTTGTATGGTTCTCATGGGTTGTGTGTGATCAATGGTTCAGGTGTTTCGATGCTTTTCTTTGTTGCCCCTCAGCTGGAGAGCACCCTGGGCGCCTCAGTTGTTTTTCACTAGAACGATGTGTCTTCTCTCCAAACATACGCTTCCTCATCGTACCCATCAAGCGTGTTAGGGAATTGGCACATTTGTTCTTCTTTACCATACTCTGACTTTGATGCAGTGCTTTATAGCTTATATGAGGCTCATTTGTGTTTTCCGTGGGTCATCAGCTTTTCTCTGAGGTGGTCATATGTGGAAGAGATTCATTCCACGGGTGAGAAACTGGAGGCCCATAAAAGTTAAGTGACTTTCCAAGGCCTCACATATTGTCAGTGTTGAAACAGGGACTAAGTCTTCCGCTCATGACATTTAGATGGCTCCCAAGTTTCTTAGGTTTGGTGGCCCTAAACTTTAATCACACAAAGTTTCATCTTACTGACTATCATAAAATCATTTTCATTTGGGAACCACCTTTTGTTGTGACATACTTATTGATCACAGTGGGAAAACTTTAGGTTGCTATTTGTGGCTGAGTTTTTTCTAAATATTATTCAGAGTAGAACTGAGTAAACATTCTTTGCTCTGGGAGCTCCTGGTGGAATCTTGAGTTTGGGGGTGAATCCAAGATGACTCAGGACTTGGTGGGTGTGGGTGAGTGAGGGAGATCTGCTCATCTGTGGCATCGCCCCCTTCGTCTGCTCCCAGGACTGCTGGGGAACAAGCAGAGTTGGATGTGATCTGAGTACCGGACTTGGACAAGCTTCCTGGGATGGTGGAGGGCAGCTCTTGTTTAGGAGCAGATAATTAACAGGTTAGTGAAAGGCTGGTTTTTGTGTGTATGGCAAAGAGTCAGACACGACTGAGCGACTGAACTGAACTGAAGCTTTGCTAGTCTTTATTATGACTCCTTTTCCAAGTCCTATTCAGACTTCCTTTTCCAAGTCTAGTGTCAGAATACGGCAAAGAGAAGAAATATTCTTTGCTAGTGAAGTATTTTAGAGAAAAGTGAAGAATTCTACCTCGATCAGTATTTTTAATTTTTAAAAATGGAAAGTCTTAGACATACCTAAGAATAGAGAGAAGTCTGGTGAAACCCTCTACCTGCCCCCAAGCCATCGCTCAGTTTCTGAAGTCCTGTTCCCCACCCCCAGATTACTTTTGAAGCACAACCTGACATATCTTGTCACCCATAAATATTTCCGTGTATATCTCTAGAAGATAATTCTTTTTAAAACATTCATAATTTTTTAAACTGTAGGAGCACACAGCAATAAAGACTGTAAGTATTTGTACTTTCTACCTTGAGATTTCAAAATACAGAGCGCATGAGACTCTTAGGCTGGTCACATTACTGTCCTTGATGATAGCAGCTTGATTATTGTCAAATTGTCAAAGGTAGCACTTGCAGTATCTTTTACGTAATCTGTTTATGAAGGAAGCGTTTTGAATTATTTAAGTGGATTATCTGAATTTTTAATATAAGCAGTTCCCATTTATAATACAGACGGTTTTTGTATCCCTCTCTCTTCAGCAATGTCATGGTGTATTTGGTTCTCATTACCTCATCTGGTGATAGATCAGGTGTGGTGTAATATAATACAGTGTTGGCAGGAATCAAAAGGAGAAAGAACTACAGCAGCGCTTTCTGGTTGTGTGTTCTTGACCAGGAATTTATAGTCAGATGTGCCCAGGCACTGGTTGTCAAGTTGCAAGAGCTTATCCTTAAGGCCTCGACCATCTCTGAAGATGCCTCATGGACGTGACCCTTTCATGATGAAGGACAGATGCTTTTGTAGTTATCACCAACTTGTCATAAAGAAGAAATTGTAAAATCAACTGTACTGTAAAATAAGAGTACTGTGAGAAATGATTGGTTTCTTTCAGTGTTATCTTTCAAAGAAATTCATTATAATAGTAAAGGTTATTTTCACAGGATAGCACTCACTTGGTCATTTAAACAGTCTAGGGTCCTTGCCAGAGAGCACCGCACGCTGGAGCAGGAGCGCCCTTCAGTAACCTTGTGGGCCCTGCCTGTGCTCCTCAGTGAGGAGGCTACTGGAGGTGGTGTCCGTGCACAGGCGTCACCCTGCTGTTTGTTCCCTTTCAGTCCTCCACCGATGGGCACTTGGAACTCCCTGAGGATGTTTGGCACACCTTTCAGTTGTTCCATTATCCTTTCCAGTCCTAGGCTGGATTTGCCTGTGTGTGAGAATGAGCGTGTGTGCATGAGCAGGTGCATGTGGGAGCTGATGGTGTGTGTGTGTCTGGCCCTGTGTGTTGGAGGAATTGCTAAAAGGCAGATGATGTTCCTTTCTGTGCTTGGATAACAGGCAATTTTGTTAGGGTCTTAAAATTTTTTATGTTATAAAAGTAACATAGGCTTATTGTTTCTAGAAACTGGAAAATAGAGGGTGATAAAAAATCCAAACCAAAAAATGACCAATCCCACTAGCCTGAGAAAAACACCATTAGCATTTTAGTGCAATGCCTTCCAGACTATTTTGTGTGGATACACACGTTATTGTATAGAAGTACACAACTGAGATCCTATTGGGGAGAAGCTAAATTATTTTTTTATAGATGTTCATTATTTAAAAATATGAAACTAAATAAGGCCAATAAGCAAAATATAAAAATAGGAATCACCTATAATCCCACCACCCAGAAATAACTCCTTAAGTATTTAATATGTAAATAAAAATATATGTAATGGTGCTTCATTGTCCAAAAAATGGTATATTCCATGTCGTTCCGAACCTGCCATTTGACCTGGTTTTTAAAATTGAAGATCTCAGGGACTTCCCTGGTGGTCCAGTGGCTAAGACTCCAAGCTCCCAATGAAGGGGGCCAGGGTTCAATCCCTGGCAGGGAACTAGATCCCATGTGCCACAGCTAAGACCCAATGCAGCCAAATCATAAATAAATAAAATTATTAAAAAAAATAAAATAAAATTGAAGATCTCAGATATATACATTCGTCCTCAGTCTGGGGGGTGGGGTGGGATTGGATCCAGGACTCCCCCATGTGGATATCAAAATCCACAGATGCTTCTAGTCCCTTGTATATAATGATGTCGTATTTGCATATAACCTATACACATCCTCCCATATACTTTGTTATTTTTTGTTTTATAATTTTTTATTGAAGTATAGTTGACTTACAGTGTTCTTTTTTTAATTTTTAAAAAAAATTTTTTTCTTCTAGGTACTTTAATCATCTCTGTTTTACTTATAATATTTAATTTAGGGGGCCAGGGTTCAATCCCTGGCAGGGAACTAGATCCCATGTGCCACAGCTAAGACCCAATGCAGCCAAATCATAAATAAATAAAATTATTAAAAAAAATAAAATAAAATTGAAGATCTCAGATATATACATTCGTCCTCAGTCTGGGGGGTGGGGTGGGATTGGATCCAGGACTCCCCCATGTGGATATCAAAATCCACAGATGCTTCTAGTCCCTTGTATATAATGATGTCGTATTTGCATATAACCTATACACATCCTCCCATATACTTTGTTATTTTTTGTTTTATAATTTTTTATTGAAGTATAGTTGACTTACAGTGTTCTTTTTTTAATTTTTAAAAAAAATTTTTTTCTTCTAGGTACTTTAAATCATCTCTGTTTTACTTATAATATTTAATTAAACGTAAATGCTGCATAAATAGTTGTAAATACAATGTGAATGCTATGTAAATAGTTGATGCTGCTGCTGCTGCTGCTAAGTCGCTTCAGTTGTATCCGACTCTGTGCGACCCCATAGTTGATGGCAGGTGGCAAATCCATGTTTTGCTTTTTGGAAGTTTCTGGATTTCTTTTCCCCCGCTGACAGTGTTTGATCCTCAGTTGGTTGAACCCGTGGCTGTGGAACACACTGATACGGAGGGCCAGCTATGCTTTAATGGAAGCCTAACTTGTCCCCAGGAGATTCAGAGTCACGTGTGGCATTTTCCCAGTGCAGGATCTTACATGTAGGAAAAGTTAAATTCTATGTGGACTACACTGACCAGGTTGTAAAGCGCACCAAGTTACAGGTTGCTTCCTTTTCAAACACTTACTTTGTTTAAATTCTGGATACAGGGTCCAAACATTAATTGTAATTGAAATATCAGACGGAAGAATTGGATACCCACTGAAGACTGTTAGGTGGCCCTTAGAAGTACTTTTATGATAACTGCAAAGTCTCCACAGCCTAGGTTATCACCTTCTGATATAAATGAATAGTCGTATATAAATTGATTGTATGTGTACCGTGATTTTAACTGTAAAAGTTGTCCATGAGAAAAAAGTCTTTAAGGAAATATTTAAAAATTATTTTTTCATTGTGTGAGTGTGTGTTGGGAAGTGGGGTGGTTTTATTTGAAGTATTGGCCAACTTTTCTATTGTTACTTATTTCAGTTATTTTGAAAGTAGTGCCTGTACCCATACCATAAATTTCAAACAGTGTAGAAAAGAATCTGTTAAAGAAATTTCATTCTCATATTTAGAAATAAAAATGTAAATAAACCCTAAAGACAAAATATTTGCCTATTTACTTTGACTCCGTCAAGATTTTAGGTCCATAAACAAAATACATTTAAACAAACTCAGATTTTCTAGTAAGCTTAAAAACTGTGATACATTGAACATGTTCGGTTGCTTATTGACGATGCATTGTTAATTTTGTTGATATTTGGAGAAATACATATTAGAACACGTCTATGATCTTGAAGATTGACACTGAACTTACATCAACATGTGATGTGAGTAACCAGGACCTTCCTGGGAAAAGAACTGCACTGATTGCATTGTTAGTTTGGAAGTTTTTGAGACTAGTCGACCCCATATACATGGATTGGTTCCATGTCATGGTTAGGGAGGAAAAGAAATTTCTTTAGCAGGTACAGTTTGCTTCTCTGTCTAAATGTTTAATAACTTGTTTTTGAAAAGTTGGTACTAATATTACTCTGGTTACAATCTCGAGGTGGCGTATTTTTCTCTGTTTCAAACTCAGCTCTAACGATAACCCAGTGTCCTGTTTGTGCCCATCGGTCACCTGTCCTGGCTGCAGCAGCCCTGGAGTAGCTTGCTTCCTGCAGGGACATATTGTGGGCAAGGTGTCCTGGATGATGCTCTAAATACGAGACAAACCGGAGGGCCAATAGCATTTTAGTGATACTAACTGTGAACACAGGAAGCACTGTCACTCTGCATTATTTTAAGCCCTTTGCACACTGTCTGTATGTTGATCACTTGGGATTTCTAAAATTGCAGATATTTTTTAGCTCTTTTCTTGAAATCTCAGCTATTTTTCTAAAGGCCCATGTCTTCAGAAGGATTTAAGGATATACAACTCTTGTAATTCTAGTTTGTTAAATGATCTAGTTTGCTTTTTCTTCTGTTAGATAATTTTTTAAAAAACTTGGACAAAAAGCTTTAGAGTCTTCAGTCCCCACAGGTAAATAAATAGTCCTGCTGTAGCCAGAGCGCACTTGCCTGTTCACGTCCCTGTTCTGAGCGAGGGCTCCACAGTGTGGGGAACTCACCAGTGATGTTGCTGTCAGGGGCTTTCATGATTCATTGTTCTTTTTTATTTTACACACTTTATTCTGACTTTTCTTTAAATAAGTTTAACCAAGTTAAAACCGAAGACTCCAGTTACGAATGATGTGGTGGCACCTGTTGGCTGAGCCTGTTCGCAGTGGTTTATTTGTTGGGACCAGAGGCATTGCTCAGAACTGTAAAGACATTTACTGCTGTAAATCACTGGGTCAGTAAGCAAAACAGTGGCTTAGTACCTGCAGTACCTACGGTATTTTTCTCACTGTCACTAGAAATCCAGGGACGTTTATAAATCTTGTTTAGATTAAGCTTCCTGCCAGTGAACTGATTAATCATATATAGTTTATTTTAAAATTTTTATGATTTATTGAAATTGAAAAAAATTTATTGAAGTATAGTTGATTTAGTGTTATGTTAATTCTGTACAGCAAGATGACTCAGTATATATATATATATATATATGTATATACACACACATACACATATATACGTATGTATACATACATATACATGTGTGTGTGTGTGTGCGCGTGCGCGCGTGCTCAGTTGCTCAGTTGTGTCTGACTCTTTGCAACTCCATGGACTGCAGCCTACCAGGCTCCTCTGTCCATGGAGTTTTCCAGGAAAAAATACTAGAGTGGGTTGCCATTTCCTCCTCCAGGAGATCTTCTGACCTGGGGATTGAACCCCTGTCTCCTGCATTGGCAAGCACTGAGCAACCTGGGAAGCCATTCATACATGCACACATGCAATCTTACACATATGTTCTTTTCCATTATGGTTTGTCACAGGATATTGAATATAGTTCCCCTGTGCTATAAATAGGACCTTGTTTATATATTTATAAAGTGAAATGTAATTTTAGTTTAATTCATAGATTGCTTGAGCCGCAATAAAAGGAAGACTCTACACTGATGAGAGGGATTAGCATTTCCTTTATATATATATATATATATGTATATACACACACATACACATATATACGTATGTATACATACATATACATGTGTGTGTGTGTGTGCGCGTGCGCGCGTGCTCAGTTGCTCAGTTGTGTCTGACTCTTTGCAACTCCATGGACTGCAGCCTACCAGGCTCCTCTGTCCATGGAGTTTTCCAGGAAAAAATACTAGAGTGGGTTGCCATTTCCTCCTCCAGGAGATCTTCTGACCTGGGGATTGAACCCCTGTCTCCTGCATTGGCAAGCACTGAGCAACCTGGGAAGCCATTCATACATGCACACATGCAATCTTACACATATGTTCTTTTCCATTATGGTTTGTCACAGGATATTGAATATAGTTCCCCTGTGCTATAAATAGGACCTTGTTTATATATTTATAAAGTGAAATGTAATTTTAGTTTAATTCATAGATTGCTTGAGCCGCAATAAAAGGAAGACTCTACACTGATGAGAGGGATTAGCATTTCCTTTGAAAGCCTACTAAAGTACCTGTAAATCCTTCAGCCGGTTCAAGTATTTTTCTCACTTGACGAATGGAAGAGATGCCGGAGCTGTGAGTTGCAGGAGAGACCTGAGCTGAGGGTGGCTGCGCTCCTGGCTCTGGCCGAGCTGATGGCTGGCTCTGCCAGGCCCCTGGTGGACCCCCTGGCCACACCCATGCAGAGTGCTGTCTTTGTCTGGGAGAAGCGGGAGGAGGCCCAGCTGGCCCAGGGCACCCCTCTGCCCACAGTGTTCTGGAGTAGAAGTTCTCAATAAGACATCGAGACTCTTGGGACTTCCCTGGGGTCCAGTGGTTAAGACTTTGCTTTCCATTACAGGGGCTGGGGGTACCATCCCTGGTTGAGGAGCCACATGCCACATTCTTCTGGGCCAGAAAACCAAAGCGTAAAATAGAAACAGCATTGTACCAAGTTCAATGAGGACTTTAAGAGTGGTCTACACATGGGAGGGAGGTTCAAGAGGGAGGGGCCGTATGCATACATGTGGCTGATTCATGTTGATGTATCTGTTAAAACTAACGCAATATTGTTAAGCAGTTATCCTCCAATTAAAATTAAATAAATTTAGTTTTTAAAAAGTGGCCTGTGCATACACACAAACTTAAAAACTCTTAAAAGTCAAAAGGAAAGGAGACCAAAAACTGATAGAAAAATGAACAAAAGACATGAAGACATTCACAGAATATATACAGATGGCCCTCAAATATATGAGAGGATGCTTAGCTTCACATATGATAGAAGAAACGAAAATTAAAATCGCTGGGGCAGTTTCTCGCTTGTGGCAAATAGTGAAGCATGAGCACATCTTGTGAGGCCCTCAGAAAGCAGGCAACCTCTAGTATAGCTGTGGGGATGCAGGGTGGCCCAGTCCTCATGTGGGGAGCTAGGCAGTGTCCGTGTGCACACTTGTCCTCCACGGCACAGTCCCACTTCCTGTCATTTACCCTGAGCTTGTGCCTCGGGGTACAGATGGCAGACCACCAGATGCACAGGGCGGTTCATCGCAGTGCTGTCTGTGATGTGAAATGGAAACAACCATGACGTCCATCCAGGATGAGTGAGCCAAGGCGCATCCCCTTAGCAGAGAACTGCGTGACTGCAGAAATAAAAGAGGGAGCTTCCTGTGAGCTGCCAGAGTTGTTTCTCAGAAACATTAAGTGAAAACAAGTACAAATTAATATGCATAATATGGGGCTTCCCTGGGGGCTCAGTGGTAAAAAATCCCCCTGCCAGAGCAGAAGACCTGTGTTCAACCCCTGATCCTGGAAGATCCCACCTGCTGAGGAGCAACTTAGCCTGTGCACTGCAGCTCCCGAGCCTGCGCTCCAGGGCCTGGGAGCCCTCGTGCTCTGCAGCAAGAGAGGCCACCGCAGTGAGGAGCCCTCAGTTTTTAAGGAATATGTATGTATTTGCTTCTCTTTGCAGAAAGAAACCTAGAAAGGATAGACTAGAAACTAGTTAACTTATCCAAGTAGGTGGAGGCAGGGAGTGAGGGATCTGGGTGGGACTGAAACTTAATATGAGTATGCCTTTTTATACAATTCTGACTTTCTGAGTCATATAAATATTCTACATCTTGAAAAAATACAACAGCATTGATAGAAAAAAATAATTGAATTTAATGGAAGCAAATGAACCTAGAAGTATCAGTATATTGAGTTATTATTAATAACATAACCACATAGGAAAGTGTAATTCCAGTCACACACAATAGTACTCTGTATTCCTTTAGTGGGATATAGTCAGAAGAAAAAAAGAATGACGGAGAAATGTACTACGAATTAGGTTAGTTGTTGACAGGTTGGGGTAGTTCTGAACTGACTCTGGCCGTGTTTTAGGGTGGAGCAAGTGAGCACCTGTCCTGGTGTTGGAACCAGGGTGTTCTGGGAGAAAGGAGGTGAAATGTGGTGGGAATGAGGTGGGAAGGATTGATGTCTGGGGATCCAGGTTGGAGGCATCATTGTGAATGCGTGGTGAACACATGCTCCTGGGGCAGTGACACCCCAGGAGGACTGAGTACGCCTGCTTCATAGATCCTGGCTGCCAAACACCATTTTTCACTAAAAAAATCTGGGATCCTTGGAGGAATGAAGTATTCCAGATTCTGGGCAGGGGAAATTCAGTGTGAGGCTGGATTATCTTGTACCAGAAACCAAGGAAGTGATCAAAAATTGATAAGGACGTGTCAGAAAAAGAGCAACCTGAATGGGTTCCTAATGGACAGATCTGGGCATTTTGAGCACAGAAAAGAATGACAATAATGGATACAGTGAATCTAGGGAGTCCACGGCACAGTGAGTGGAAGTCACAGCGGTGCTCCAGAGGGTTGCGTGGGCCTGCTTATGGACACCTGCCAGTTCCGGTAGAGTCTGGAAGATTAGACATCCACCAAGGGAATAGCCGATTCAGGCAAGATCATCAGCCGTTGTCAGAAAGCATCATGTGAGCGATTGGCTGGTGGGGGGAGGGTAAAGCCTCACACAGACTGAAGTGTCTGCAGAGCCGACTGCTCACAGAGGGGAGAAAGTTCTTTACCCCAGAGGAGTCCAGCCCCTCCGCCTTGAGCAGACAGTCAAACTCGGACCCGCTTAGACTGTCTGCCCCTCCGTAGGACCAATGAGAGGGACAGCATTCTTGCCAAAAAGTTTGAGTTGAGTCAAGTAATGAGAAAGAATCAGACCCGTACGATAGGGCTGCTACATGACAGGTGCTTATGCTACAGTCAGTTGTGTCCGACTCAACCCCATGACCTGTAGCCCAGCAGGCTCCTCTGTCCGTATGATTCTCCAACCAAGAATACTGGGGTGGGTTGTCGTTCCCTTCTCCAGGGGATCTTTCCGCCCTGAGGATTGAACCCATGTCTTTTGTGTTTCCTGCACCGCAGGTGGATTCTTTACCTCTGAGCCACCAGGGAAGTCCAGAGCACAGCTGCCTGAACCCTTCAAGTGTCGGTGTTCTAGACAAGGTGTCCTAAACAGGGAGAACTGTGTTGGAGAAGACTAAGGGATCATGACTATAAAGCCTGTCGTTGACTGCATGCTGGAGTAAAAGAAAATAAAAACACAAAGGCCATTATTGGGACGATTGGGAAAGTTTGAGTCTAGATGTAACACTTGCTAGTAACTGTTCAATTCCTTGGGGTCATAATAGTGTTGAATTGTGGGGGAGAAGGGTCCCTGTTGCCAGGAGGTACAGGTAGAAATGATCAGGCAGGTGTCTGGATGTCTGGGGCCGACTTTCAGTGGTGCCACTGGAAGAGCACAGGTTTGTAGAAAGAGACAGAGAGCAACCGTGAGAAGACGCCAATCACTGCTGTCTCTGGGGAGCGGGGTGCAGGTGTTACTTGAACTTTTTCAACGAGCTCGGCATATTGCAAACTAAAACCGAAAAATACAGTATGGAAAGTTCATTGATGATAACCTGCACTTCGTTTTGTGGGAAAGAGATTGTGTGGCTTTCACCAATCCTTAAAACAAGCAACAAAAAGAAACTAAAAACTCCCGAGTTCCCAAACAAGTGGAAGGAACATTATACTTGCGCAGACAGGTTTTCCTTCTTACTGACTCTACCCCCATGCTGTCATTTGTTGGCTCCTCGAGTACATGGGGTATCAGGTGACACCTCTCTTTGACACAGTGGTTGAAATGGGAAATTAAGGGACTTCCCGGGATTCTGCACGCCCAGGGCAGGGAGCCTGGATTCGATCCCTGTTTGGGGAGCTAAGATCTTATCTGTTCCACCTGAGAGTTTGAATGCCAGGACTGAAAGATTCTGCATGCGGCAACGAAGGCCTGACGAAGCCAGGTAAATTAAAAGAAATAGGAAACTAAAATTCCTTTTAAACTAAGGATAGCTGTATGATAAAACCGCATATATATATACATGTGTGTGCTCAGTAATTCAGTCATGTCCGACTCTTTGCAACCCGATGGACTACGGCCTTCGAGGCTCCTGTCTATCGAGTCTTCCAGGCAAGAATACTGGAGTGGCTTGCTATTTCCTCTTCCAGGGGATCTTCCTGATCCAGGTACTGAACTGCATCCCCTGCACTGGCAGGCAGGTTCTCTCCACAGCACCACCTGGGAAGCCCCGTGTATGTAGTTGGCTGTGCTGGGTCTTTGCTGCAGCACGCGGGGGCGCCTTCTGCTGCTGGTGTATGGGCGGGGCGCGGCTGTAGAGCACGTGGGCTTCAGTTGTTGCAACCCGCAGGCTTAGTTGCCCAATCAGGGATCAGACCCACGTCCCCAACACTGGAAGGCGGATTCTTAGCCACTGGAGCACCAGGGAAGTCCCCCATATTCTTATTTATCAAGAGATTCCACTCCCCAAAGGGACACGAACATCTTGTTCACCCACAGGTTCCCTCAGAGAGAGCCCCTTCTGCTCTCTAGTGACAGTGCTCCAGTGGGGTCAACCCATGTTTGGACACCTGTGTGGAAGGAGCTTAGAAATGCTCAGGGACCCGAAAATAACTTTCTGTTTTGGGGTAGTATTATGTATTTTCTGCTTTGTGTTTTGTCTTGTTATGGAAATGGCTGGGTGCTGCTGTGGAGCGTGTGTGCACACACGACGGGAGCTGTGCCAGGCAGTCCTGAGGCTCGTTCACTGTGGGTTTAGGTATCAACACAGTGCAACGAGATGGACTTTTTTGGGGCTGGTCTGAGCCACAGAGCTGCCTGTTCTCATTGCTGGGGTGTAGGAAGCCTTGAAAGGCGGTACAGTGTATGTTGTGACCTTAAGTGATGATTGGGAGCCTGTGTGTGTGTGTGTGTGTGTGTGTGTGTGTGTGTGTGTGTGTGTGTAGGCTATTGACGCCTTACACCACTGATGCATCAGTTGTCTCAGCCCCTGCGTGTTGTTCAGTGTTAGTCAGTACCAAAGAGCCTTTGTTTGTGTGGGTTATTTCCATTGGTCTTTACTGTATTAGAAACTGAACCTAAAAAAAAAAACCACACCAAAAAACCCAAGTCTTTTTATTAATTCATTGAAAAATAATCCATTACGTGTTCGCATTACTGACATATTTTGGAAAAAAGACTGCTTTCTAAAATAGTGAGAGAGTGGCATTGTTTAACATTGTGGCAAGTCTCCTAAATGTCTGGCTTGATTGAAGAGAGCTGGTTTCTTTAATATCCACTTCTGTGAGCCGTCTGTCGTGTCATGTAGCTGCTGGAAAACTCCGCAGCCCATTTCAGAGAAAGTGTGAGGGGTGAAGGAAGAGATGTCCCAGAGTTGAGACTGCCTCCCTTCTCAGACCCTGGGGTCCCGCGGCCTCTGGACCACTGGCTGAGAACAGCTGTCTCACCTGCGCTCCTGAAGTGGCTGTGTTGTGGCCTGATGGCGGGGTTTACATGCTCAGAGTCACCGTTAGGTCCTGAGGACCTGGACTGCTGGGCTCCCCCAGCATCTGCTCGGTCTGGTCTGAGCGGGCCACCCTGCACCCGTTCCTGGCAGTGTTGTTGGGCTTGGCTCTGGGGTCATGTTTGCAGAGCCACCTCCCAGGGGTTCTGAAAATACTTGCCTCCCTTTAAAGACCACTTCCCACCAGGCGCATCTTAACTTCCCTCTTTTCCTCCCTGCTGGGTTTATCCCGACACTGGTTTTCCCCCTGTCTACTTTGGGTGCACTGGGTAGGCTTTGGGGCGCCCTCTGCCCTCGCTGCTCCCTCTGGTAGGAGATCCCAGAGGCAGGATGCTGGCTGAGAGGTCTGTCCATGTGGCCCGCTCCTCCTGACATGTCCCCACTGCCTTTGGTGCAGCTTGCTGTGTGTGTCTCGGTCCTTACTTCAATTCCATCTTTCCGTTTGAGTGTTTTGTGCCACTCTGGTTTCAAAAGGCTAATAGTGTGTCCCGCACTCTCCTACCCCTAACCCCTGCCCCGCGCCCGGCTCCTCACCGTTCACTCTACAGTGGTGTTTCCCCATTCCATGTTCTTTTTATCGACATCTCCTTACAGGAGTTATACCCACACGTTTCCCCTCTGTCTGCCCCACTCTTGTCAGTGCAGTTAACCGCAGCCTGAGTTTTGTCTGAGTGGCCATCTGGCTTTGTCTTGACTGCAGGCCTTTCCCACGGCTGGCCCGATTGTGATCTGTGACCATACCTCCCTCTAATACAGCTCTTCGCTTTTCCTGGACTTAGTGATCATGTTGCGCTTCCCTTTGCTTCTTTTTCTGCACACCTGTCAGCCATCCCTTCTAGTTTGTCTGCTTGGACCTCATTGTCTGCTCACCCCTTGGGGCTCTGGGGGGCTCACCTCCCACCTCCGGGAGCACCTGTGGCTGCGTCTCCCGAGTCGGTGCCCAGGCGTGGGCTCCCCAGGCAGACTCTGGGCCAGGCCTCGCTTCCAGGGATGGTGCGCCGCCTGCTCCGCTCCCTGGCGTGTCTGTGTCCTCCACTGTGAGCCCCTGCTTGCTGGCTCCTGTGCATCTTGCCGAGCCCCGGGGCCTTGCTTCTGGATCCCGAGTTCCCTGGGCCTCAAGAGGGGGAAGAGGAGCTCCCACATCCCTGTTTAAATCTGCTTAGCCCCTCTGTCTCCTCCATGCACCTAGCAGACGGCTTTCTGTCTGCTCCACTGCCGTCTGGTGACCAGGGCGGAGTGGGGTATGCAGGTTACCTGCGGGAAGTCTGGAAGTTTGGTTTAGCCTTTCTCACCTGTATTTCATGTTGTGTGAAAGTTTCCATGTGTTGACAAAGTCCACAAACATGAACTTGGGTTGTTGGCAGCTTAGAAGATTCCACTGTGTTGCTGTGCTGTGGTGAGTGATGTTTGGGAGAGAAGCCACCGTACCCCCAGCCACACAGGTCACTTTGCGTGTACCTGACTGCTAAAGGAGACCAAGTTTTGTGCTGGCAAAGCGGAGGCTACTGCCTTGTGCTCAGGGTTGCAGCCATTTGAGGAAGTTCTCCTGGGCTCGTTGTGTATTCCAGGGCTCTGCCAGAGCAGATCCTGAAGGGAGGGGCAGACAGTCCCTGGCTGCGCTTCCGAAAACGGCCCCCTGTTTCTCTAGGACATCTCTGTGGCCGATTGTGGCCAGCGGTAGTCATCCACGAGACCTCAGGAAAGCAGCAGGGTTGAGGCTCCTGGGGGTGGAGATGTGAATAGGGGGTGTGGGGGCCGGAGGCTGGGGCCTGGCGAAACACCCCGCCTGTTCCAGGCCGTTGTCCAGGGGAGGGTCTGGCATTGCCCGGTCCACAGTGCTGTGTGCAGTGCCTGGGTCAGGTGTGGTCCTGACCCCGGGCAGGGAGGGCGTCTGCTATGCAGTTGCGGTGCGCAGGCTTCTCACTGCAGGGGCCTCAGCCGTTGCAGCGCATTCGCGCAGTTGCTCCGTGGCATGTGGGATTGTCTCAGGTCAGGGATCGAACCTGCATCTCCTGCGTTGGCAGGCAGATTCTTTACCGCCCAAGCCACCAGGGAAGCCTCGGTTTATTCTCGCTTGTTCTTTTCTTCTTTTGAGGTGACCTTTGTCATGAGGTGAAGGGTCGAGAGGGGAGAGTTCTCGGTGGAGCCCAGCCTGGGGAGAGGCCCACGCGGGAGGATGGGGGGCACTTGAGGGGATGCGGAGCCGCGACTGTGAGGGGGGCTGGGCTGGGGCTTGAGCTGCTGCAGCCACTTTGAGGTGCCTTTAATGTGGGCGTGGGGGTCGGGGGGAGAAGGAGCCAGGGAGTTTTCGTGAGCAGGGTCGGGAAGAGACTGGCACGTCCAGAAGGTGGTTGGGGGTGCAGAGGACAAGGGTGGATGGGGAGGCCCACGGGGGGCTGGGCCATGGGCCCCACGGTGCTTGAGGAGTGGAGTGGGAGAGGCGGGGGCAAGAAGAGGCCACCAGGGGCAGAGATGTGCCCGCCCTCGCTGAAGGGTACAGCCGTGTCTGTGGGTGTCAGGCTGGGCTGTAGGGTAGGTCTGAATGAGTCCAGGGCGTCACCTCATGGGAGTGGTCCTGGTGGGTGACCCTCTGCAGCGTCCCTAGCCCCAGCTTGTCCATGCTGCTGGCTGGCCGTGCCCCCGTCCCTCTGCCGTCCCTGCGGGCCCACCGGCCCCCGCCCCTCTGTTGGCCAGTGTGCTTGCCCAGGCCAGGTCAGAGTGATAGGTGCTCAGGGAGATGCTGAGGGGCACCCAGTTTGAATTAAAGCAGTTCCCCCCTGGGAGTCTTTGTTGCTCTTTTTCTTGTGGAGGCCCTACTGTCCGCCGAGGAGCCGTGGCTGCCCGCGCTGTGCAGGAGTGCCTGGCCCTCCTGGCCAGCCCTGCTTTCCCGGGACAGCACCCAGGCAGTTGGGAGGAGACCTCTTGCTGGGCCATCGGGGAGCAGCCGAGGCTGAAGCAGGGGGAGCACAGGGCTGTGCTTCTGTCTGCTTCTGCGGGGCTAGAGGGACCCTCTGGGCTCTGCCACTGCTTCTCAGGCTGGGGCAGGGGCCGCTCTCTCCGCCCTCCTTCACCCCTCTCCTTTTTCCGCTCGTTTGCGGTTGTGTTTCATTCCAGCTTGAATTAAAGCTGGAATGAAGCTGAGTGGGTTGGTCTACTTTACTAAAATCCAGGACTGACTTTTTGCTGTAGCAAACAAAAGGCCCTTTTATGAGAAAGCCCGTCCTTATCACTGTTGATTCACTGGCTGGTGAGGAGAGAAGAGCCACAGTTACCAGACTTGTTCCTCTTGGTGATTTTATTTTTAAAAACCACCTTCGAGGAGCCTGCCTTCTGAGGAGTTTTGCAAGAAGACTGCTTCGTGTGGCTTAATTCCTATTTGGAGGAACATTTGGCTTTTTCCTTTACACTGAGAACTTTCTCGTGGGAGGGGTCTTCGCATTTGTGACCTGTGAAGCAAGAACCTGTTCTCAGGTTGGTATTGCCCTTAAAGCCGAAGTGAGATAATGTTCATTTACATAACTTAAAACATGCAAATAAAGGAGAAAACAAATATCCCATCTGGCCTTGTGAATCATTTCAACCTTCCAGGCTTTAAATTGTTATTTCTATAAGAGAAAGATATTAATAAAAGCAGAGTCACAATTAACTTACAGTTTTAAGCCAGTCTGTTCTATCGGAATCTCAGTGTCAGTAGACTTGCTTCTAACGTGGTTTTAGTGCCTACTTTTCGATCATATGATTGAATGTCCTAAACTTATTCGATTAATCCTGTCTTTGGTATTTTAGGTTTCCATTTTTCTGCTGTTATAAGCTTTCTCCTAGCTGAATCTTCCTGTGCAGTCTTTGTTATGTCTTTAAGTTTAAAATCTTAAGAATGGAATTGCTAGGGAGATGTGTATATATCTTAAACTATTTTTTAGATTTTTTTTTTTTACAGTATCTTCTAAACAAGTATTTCCAATCTGATGCAGGAACAATGGTGTGTCAGTGTAGTTTTACAGTGGGAGTATATCTGACCGGATGTTTCTGTTACTGAGTGTTAGTGACAGTAGATTTGTCTTTCGAGTTTGTGTCCTCTGTATCATAGTGAGGGCTGGCCGGCCTGTGATGTGGGCGCCTACAGTTTGCGTCTGTAGAGTTCCTTTGTTTTGTAGTATTAGCCCTTCTTCGGAGAAGGCGATGGCATCCCACTCCAGTACTCTTGCCTGGAAAATCCTATGGACGGAAAAGCCTGGTAGGCTACAGTTCATGGGGTCGCGAAGAGTCAGATATGACTGAGCGACCTCACTTTCACTTTTCATTTTCATGCACCGGAGAAGCAAATGGCAACCCATTCCAGTGTTCTTGCCTGGAGAATCCCAGGGACGGGGGAGCCTGGTGGGCTGTCGTCTATGGAGTCGCACAGTTGGACGCGACTAAAGCGACTTAGCAGCAGCAGCAGCAGCATTAGCCCTTCTTAACTTGTTTCTATATCTTTAAGGGATAAATACTGTCTTTGTTTTGGTTAGCATTCTGCGTTTAAAGAGCAAAGTGCCGAAGGTGAAAACAGAGGTGAACGGGATGATAGTGGACAGAATGAGAGCCTGAGGAATTTCATTTTGTGCTGACTCAGTCGAATGATCTCTTGATAATTAAAAAAAACAAGTGTGATAACCATGGCCATTAGGCCATTTCTACAGTTAACTTTTTTCAGCTCTAAGATGTAATGGCCAGCAGTTTAGAGCTCCTGGAGTTTTTCAGTCCTCTCAAGACTTCTCCTAGGTCATGTCACAGTCTAAGAGTCACTTTTAGGTTTAAACAAATCTCAAAACAGAACAGAACTACTGAAACCCAACCACAGCCTCCGTGGGCATGGCTGTTCCTGGGCTGGTCTGGGGCTGGGGAGGGTGTGCTGGAGGCCTTGTCCTTGTCAGGTGCTGGCCCAGAGGCCCGAGTCCCCGTGACCGTCGGCCCCTGTGCTGGGTTTCCTGTAGGGAAATGGTTCTGCCAGGAGACCCGAGGGCCCCAGAGCAGAGCCTGGCTTCTCGATACTTGTCTGCTTCCTCCCAGGGGTGCACCATCCTGGGCTGGGTACAGGCTCCATGGTGGATGGGCAGCCTGGTCCACAGGACAAGGGCACCTGGAAACCTCTCCAGGAACGTGTTCTCCTGGAGGAGTCGGGGGCTCAGGTAGAAACCCCCAGTGTGCGGCGGGGGCAGGGTGCAATGTGGGGAGAGGAGAAATTTACTAGCAAATGGTATTGTTTCGGTTGTAGATGTGCAGACATGCAAGCATGTTAAGTCACTTTAGTCATGTCTGACTCTTTGTGACCCTATCGACTGTAACCTGCCAGGCTCCTTTGTCCATGGGATTCTCCAAGCAAGAATACTGGAGCGGGTTGCCATGCCTTCCTCCTGGATCTTCCTGACCCAGAGATTGAACCCATGTCTCTTAAGTCTCCTGCACTGGCAGGCAGGTTCTTTACCGCTGAGCCACCTGGGGAGCCCTCCTGTCATGTGGGTTCTGTCACAGCTGGAGACTTGTGGGGCGTCCTGTCACTGCCCTCCTGAAGGTGGAGGAGCGGGAGCAGGAAACGCCTGTGGAAAGGGACGGCTCTGTGAAGCCTCGGCTCCCAGGTCAGTGTGGGCACAGCCACAGAATCTGTCCCACTGCACTGGTTCCGGTTCCGCAGCTCGGTGATCCTATACCTGAGCCGCCCTGCACAGCCTGGAGTGCCGCGCGTCTTCTGCTCCCTCAGGTCCTCACCCGGGCTGGAGGCCAGGGCTGCTCCCCCTCCTCTTCCTTCCAGGCTGCACTTGCCGACAAGCCCCCTTCAGCTCTAGCCTGGTCGCCTCCTAGGCCTGGGCGCGTGCTGGGATGTCAGACGGACGTCTCTGACTCATGCCACCGCGGTGTCCCCAGCTCAGTAACAGTCCCCACTATCCAGTGACTCGGGCCAGAACCTCTCCCTCTCACCTGACGTCTGGTCCACCCTGCACCTGACTGGCTCTGTGGTCAGGACGCATCCAGCGTCCCACCAGGCCTCCGGCTCACCTGTGGCTCTGCCAGGACTGTGGGGGCACAGCCTCGACACCCCCTCCCACGGCCGGAGCCTGCAGGCAGCTAGACGGCACTGTCCCAGCAAATGCCGCGGCCGCCGTGCTCGGAGCTCTCCCGGGTACCGGGCTCCTTCCTGGCACGAGCCCCTCACTCACCCTGGCCATCCCTGAGCGCCCCAAGGCGCCCTGTGAGCTGCCTTGACCCCACAGGCCCCGTGGCCTCTGCCTGGGCTCTGCCCAGCCATCCCTGGGACTTGGCATCCTCCACCATGCTCGTGCACATGATGGGCACAGTCCAGCTCCTGGTGGCTGTGGGACTGAGATCCCCAGCAGTTGGCAGGTAGTTGGCAGTCAGTGGCCTTGGGTCCTAGCGGCAACCCTTAGGTCCAGCCACGTGGCCTGTACCACTCAGCAGCTTCCTTCTTGTGGCCAGCTGCCTGTGACAGGGAATGCACCGGACTGTCGCGTCGCATTCCCAAGCCCTCTCAGGACCTTGTCCCCACAGCGTCCGTCCTGGAGCCTGGTCTCTGCCCAGGGCACCTGTGGTCAGGCCCCCCGTGAGCCACTCTGGCTTGTCAGCTCTCTAGTGACCATTTTTATGTATAAACGGGTGGTTAGGGACTCAGAGACCAAGAACAGAAAAGCAGAAGGCACCTGAAGAGAATAGGGTCAGTGCAAAGAGCAGAAGAAAATTTGGGAAATGACACGAGTTATATTGTCAGATTAAATAAGGTATCACATTCAGAGAACTGGAACACACCCTCCGAAGTTAAAAATGGAATAAAAGCGGTTTTTAATAAGAAATTAGAAGCGAAGATCAAGTCAAGAATACATGGCAGAAGGTTCTTTAAAAGGCAAAGAGACTATGAAATGAAAAGTGAGGGGAGAGGGAAGGGTCTGCGGGACTGACCGGTGGTGTTGGACCTGAGGAGCCAGGCTGGGCACATGGACCGCCTCCAGGTGGCAGGCTCTTCCTGTGAGTGGAAAGTGTCCCTAGCCAGCACGGTGCATCCTGTCAGCAGAGAGCAGAAGGTGAAAACAGCCTCCGCCCAAAGTGTTAGGCCAGGCAGGCTCCTGAGGGTGAGTGGCGGGAGCTCCGGGCACACTGCACACCCTGCTCAAGCCGCCCTGAGGTGAGGGGCACTGAGACGGAGGGCGTGGGCAAGGGGACCCGAGGAGACCCAAGGTGTGGGCGAGGCCGGGGATCTGACGCAGCAATAGGTATGCAGACGCTGGAGGCAGGGAACCCAGGAGACTGCTAAGTGGGGAGGAGATTAGGTACGGAAGGCAGTGGGGCTGTTTAAACGTGTCTTCCACCGAGAAATATTGACATTGTCCGGCATGTGAATGCTGCAGAGGGCCTGGCTAAACTTGGGTTGGGGCCGGCGGGTGTGGAATTACCATTTTTTAACCACAGGAGGCCGAAATGCAGCCTGTAAACCTGACAACCCAGGAAGTGCCACCAGGAGTGCATTAGTCTCACGTGAAGGCAGTGACCCCCCAAAATAAACTACGGGAGGAGAGCAGAGACAGGTTGGGCGGGATGGAGGCAGGTCTGTCCTGCCCCAGTGTACAGCCCTGTGACTGCCAAGCTGTGTACCTGTGCACACCTGTGCCTGGTAACTGTCCGCTGCTGCTTTTCCTCCTTAGTCTCGGGCCTGGGTTAGGGGTCCAGAGGTGTCCTGTCAGGAATGATGCCTCCCCTTCTGTTTTGTGCAGAGAGCTGCCGGTTAGGCCAGAGGGCACACTGCCCTCACATGGCCAGGAGTAGGGCCTGGTCATCCCTGGTCAGAGGAGAGCCGAGTGGGGGACCCTTTGGTAGCCTCTTGGGGGGCCCACAGCACCACTCCTGGGGGCTGACACACAGGGTTGAGTGGGAGGCCCTTGTTTCCAGCGGCGCCCCCTCTTCGCCCTGATTAACAGAGTGCGTGAGAGGGGCAGACGTATCCTCTGCTACTCCTGTAAATGGTTATATATTTTCAGCATGTTTGCATAAACCTCGACTGTTTTCCCGAGTATTCTCATATGCATTTTAATATTTTTACACAGAGACAGCTCTATGGATATACTAGAAACCACTGAATTGTACCCTTTAAGTTGGTGAATTGTATGTCCATAAAGTTGTTAACAGATGTAATGTGGTCAGGACGGCTGCGTCCCCTGAAGCGGCTGGAGGCGCCCCTGCCCCGGAGCCTGGCCTCCCTGACTCCCACCTCCCACACCAGGAAGATCCTCTCGGTGTTGAGCTGGGTGGACAGTGAGCTCTCAGAGCCTCGGTGACGACAGATGCAGGGGCAGCAGCTTCCGAGGCCCCCGTCCTGGAGTGTGTCGAGAGGAGCTGCCGGTGGATGATTTCAGCTGGGCGCTGAGTGGCTGCCCTCCGTCTATGGCGGCCACGACTGGCGACACTACAGCATCCGCGTCTATGCAGAGACGCCTCTTGAGGGCATGAGGAATGACCTTTCTATCTGAGACCGGCACCGTGCTTCCCTTTCAGAATTTTCTAAGCCCTCCCCCTTAAAGCAGAGGTGGTTAGTTGGTTCATAAGAGGTGATCTGGGTCACCTCTCCAGCTGCAGAGGTAGGTGGCCTCCGGGTGCAGGGATGGCGCAACTTGGGCGGCTCAGAGGCGTTCTGGGCAGCAGGGAGAGCCTCTGTGTGCATGCAGCTGCTCTGGAGATGCCCCTGGAGAGACGGTCATTCTCAGTGGATGGAAGTCTGGGCTGTCTTCATGGGCCATCACCCATCAGGCGTCTGTAACCCGTGTACATCTGTTCTCATTTCTCTTGAGCATACCTAGCAGTGAAATGGCTGGATGGTGTGTAGGAGTTAGGCTGACCTTCTGAGGAATCTCCAGAGTTTTCCAAACTGGCTGTGAAATTTTCCAGCCGCAGCGGCATTCCTCCACACCCTGCAAACACTTGGTGTGCGTGTGCAGCCACCTTATGTTCTAGCCATTCAGACACACATGGACCTCGTTGCAGTGGGATTTACATCCCCCAACGGTCTTGAGACCTGAATCGACTGAAACTTGTTTATGTCTTGATAAATGTTCCATGTGTACTTGGAAGGATTCTTCTTTTGCAGGCTGGAGTGTTGTCAGTGTTAGTTTAGGTTGAGCTGCTCCTGGTAAGAGGGCTGTTCGTCAATGTGAGGATTCAGGGACAGCAGTAACCAGAGGGGCAGGATAGAGGGTGGAGCTTCCTGGTGCTTTTGTGGCTGGAGGGAGCAGTGAGTAGGGAAGATGTCCTGGTGTCCTCTCCTGAGATTCTGTCTGCACAGGGCTTCCCAGGCGGCATGTGGTAAAGAGCCCACCTGCCAATTCAGGAGACTCGAGAGACTTGGGTCTAATCCCTGAGTGGGGAAGATCCTCTGGAGGCAGGCACAGCACTCCAGTATTCTTGCCTGGAGAATCCCATGGACAGTGGAGCTTGGTGGGCTGCAGTCCATGGGGTCGCACAGTGTTGGACATGACTGAAGGGACTTAGCATGCACTCATGTCTGCACAGCTGTAGCAGAAACAGTATGATTTGCCAGTAAATTTCTCATGTTAGAAGAACCGTGTGGGAGCCGGTCTGTCGCCTACAGCTGTTTGCACAGTAGGGTTCTCTTGTGGATGGTTTTTTGGCTTCCCGTGCTGTCTGCCCAGGGAGGTGCTGGCTGGCTTGGACGGGGTGTGCGTCGCTGGGCTTGGTTTCCTGTCTCTTACGTGCAGAAAGCGCAGGTTCTTTTAAACCTCCAAATGGAGTACTTTGGCCTTGGAGAATTGGAACCATCCCTCAAATCATGGATGTTGATTTATCCTCCAGATTTTGAAGAAGAATTAAGTGGACTTCAGAAAATGCCTGCTTCAACTCAACAGAAGCTTATTCTAACATGGTAACTAATTAACAATTTGTTTTAAAAGCACTGGTTAATATTTCCTAAGGAAAATCTTGGTACTTTGTGTCCAGTTGTAGCTTCATTGTTGAAATTCTTAGGAATCCTAAAGACAGATTGGCAGGGGTGGATTTCAGGCGCCCAGCAAGGCCTCCCCAGACATCAAGGCCTGAATGAGGTACTGAGTGGGGGCATAGACTCCGTGGTTTCAGGAAGTCACCTGCTGAGTGGACTTCCAAGCCACCGTTTCAGGGACACGTGGGCCCTATGGTGGAGGGATGGCAGGGAATCCTGGGCTGTGGGTCAGTTGGCTCAAGGTGGTCCCCACCCTGCAGGTCAACAGTGGGGAGAAGGCTGAATGTGGCAGCGCCCCCAGCCTGCCCTGCGCAGAGTGGTGTTTGTAGTGGCGTGGGCGGGTGGATTCAGCATACCGGATGCCCTCCTGGCCTGCACCCTCCCCAAGGGTGCCCTGTCCACGGGCAGCCCCGTGTGGTCCAAGGTCCACTCTCTCCCTGGCTGACCAACTCCACCTTCCCACCCTCTTGTCCCCTATCTTTCCTCTCTCTTTCTTGCTCGTCTTCTTTTCTTTCTTATTTTCATTTGGGAAAGTTCAGTAGAGAGAGCTGTGTGGTGCCTCCCTGGTGCCCCCACCCCTGCCCCCACCCCAGGTATAACTTCATATGTGCCTTAGCCTCAGAATAGTGCAGTAAATGTATATCAAAAGCAGTGGACTTGGGAAAATTACTGAAATACCATTGTCTTACCTGTAAAGATTAACCACCGTTTCTTAACATCTTCAAGTATTCAGTCAGTATTCAGTGTCCTGGATCAGTCTGTATTCAAGTTTCTAATCATTTTTTAAATGAGAGTAAAATTTTTTAAAATTTGAGGTCAGATGCAAGAAGTCCCCGCATGGTAGGATAGGTCGGTGTGTCTCCTGAGTCTCCTAGTGAGTCTTCTCTTGAAGACAGCAGGTCCTCTGTTTGTCAGGGTCCCTGGATTGGGGTTTGCTGGTCACACTCCCTGTAGTATTGGCATGTGTGGCTTTGATCATAGTTATTGAGACACTCGGAGAAGGCAATGGCACCCCACTCCAGTACTCTTGTCTGGAAAATCCGTGGACAGAGGAGCCTGGTAGGCTACAATCCATGGGATTGCACAGTCAGACACAACTGAGCGACTTCACTTTCACTTTTTACTTACATGCATTGGAGAAGGAAATGGCAACCCACTCCAGTGTTCTTGCCTGGAGAATCCCAGGGACGGGGGAGCCTGGTGGCTGCCATCTATGGGGTCGCACAGAGTCGGACACGACTGAAGTGACTTAGCAGCAGCCGTTCAGACACCAAGCTGTGTCCAGCTCTTTGTGACCCCATGGACTGCAGCATGCCTGTCTTCCCTGTCCTTCACCATCTCCTGGAGTTTGTGCAAACTCATGTCCACTGAGTTAGTGATGTCATCCAGCCATCTTGTCCTCTGTTGTCCCCTTCTCTTCCCGCCTTCAATCTTTCCCAGAATCAGGACTCTTTTCCAGTGCGTTGGCTCTTCACATCAGGTGGTCAAAGTATAAATCACTCGTTTTTTGCATATTTAAAGGATTTCTTCCCTTTTCCTTTAAAGTCTAAGAAATATACCAGAGTAAGTCTTAGATGAGGTCCTTTAGGGTTGGGAGCTGATATTGTAGGTACCTAGTATATTCTGTCGATACGCACCTGAAACACGGTAACTCAACTTAAAAATAATAATATAATGAAGTAAGATCTCAAGGAAAAAAACCAATTATGTAGTTAAAAGCTATTTTTTAATTCTAGGGAACTTTTCCTAAGTATTGTTTTGTCTTGTTTATTTCGGCTGCTCTGGGTCCTTGCTGTAGCCTGTGGACGTCTCTCTAGCAGCAGCCCTCTGGCTTAGTTGCCCTGAGGCATGTGGGATCTTAGTTGCCGGACCAGGGATCAAACTTGTGTTCTCTGAATTAAGTTAGATTCTCAACCCACTGGAGTACCAGGGAAGTCCCAATGTCTTTCTAATGAATTTTTCTTGGAAGATAGTTGATTGGCAGTGTTGTCTAATGGTGTGTTTTAAAAAGCAAAAGTATCAAAGTTCGATGAAATCCAATTTATACTTTGAATCAAACGTCCCTTCTTTTAGGAGACTTTCATTCTCTGGAGTGTCACATGTGCATCGTCCGGCTTCTTTGTCATTTCTGATATCTGCCGTCTGCTTGCTGGGGCCCCTTTACTGAGGTGTCTGCTGGGAGGCCTGTGGTGGCGCTGGCCTCTGCTGTGTGATCGGCGGGATGGCAGTGTACCCAGGAAGTGTGGCGGCGGCCTGCGTGCAGGGTCTCGGTCGGCAAGTCATGGTCGTGGGTGCTGTTGGCGGCGCCTGCCTGGAGGAAGCCCATGCCCTGGCCTGGAGCTGTGGCTGGCAGTCCTGTCAGAGGACCGGATGTCCCAACTCCTCAGCGCCGCCCCTCGTAAGCTGGCTGCCCTTCTGAACGTGGGGACGGCCACATGCAGAGTGACAGCTCAGGTAACCTGCTCACTTGGCCATTGCAGGTGACGGACCTCACAAGGTACTTGGATCCCAGTGGGCTCGGTGTGATCAGCTTCGAAGACTTTTACCGGGGGATTGAGGCGATCAGGAATGGAGGTGAGTTGCCCACCCCCTTCCTCGTTCCCTCCCCCCTGCTGAGCGACCCCCAGCCCCAGCTCCCCTGCTGAGCTTCAGGCCCCCTCCCATCTTTGCCCCTCATGCCCCGACCTCCAGGGTTCCGTGGCTCAGCTACTCATCCTCCATGATGTTGGACATGCGTCTGCTGCCCCCGGAAGTCTTTATGGAAACCTTCAAACATACAAAAACATTGCAAGACCCACAGTGAACACCCCCCGACCCATGTATTTGCTGTCCGCAGTCTGCAGGCAGCATCGCGTGTCCACCTGTCCACCTGTCCATCTCTTTGTTTCAGTGGGATGGGTTTTAGGTCGGTTCACCACCATGCACTCCCCCAGTCACTGTGTCCTGTGTGTGTCATCATCCAGAATTTGGTAGTGGTTTGCAGTCTCCTTTTGGATACAAATTCTCCTTTAGTGAAGTGCACAGATCTTCAGTGAGCCCTTCTATGAATGGTGACATCCTCGTGTTGGGGGTGCAGACCGCTGCCTGGAGCTTTCCCCGCCCCTGGACAACTCTCTGCCAGCCTGCCGAGACCCTGCCCTCCGGCCTCGCCTCCTCAGCTGGTCTCCATTAGCCCACGTCAGCCTGGCCGCTGTGGGCTTCTCATAAACACACTGTCAGCTGTGCTGCAGCGTCGGGTTCACCACCTGTAATGCTCACGACCCACAGGTGCTGCTGCGTGTCAGGGTCCCCAGTGTGAGCCTCACTCGCTTGTGTGGCTGTGTGCTTTACCTGTCCACCCCCAGGCGATGGCACCAGTCTGTCCCCAGTACTCCCCCAGGCGATGGCAGCAGTCTGTCTCCAGTGCCCCCCCAGATAATGGCAGCAGTCTGTCTCCAGTGCCCCCCCAGGCAATGGCAGCAGTCTGTCTCCAGTGCCCCCCCAGGCGATGGCACCAGTCTGTCCCCAGCACCCCCCCAGGCGATGGCACCAGTCTGTCCCCAGTGCCCCCCCAGGCGATGGCAGCAGTCTGTCCCCAGTGCCCCCCCAGGCGATGGCAGCAGTCTGTCCCCAGTGCCCCCCCAGGCGATGGCAGCAGTCTGTCTCCAGTGCCCCCCCAGGCAATGGCAGCAGTCTGTCTCCAGTGCCCCCCCAGGCAATGGCAGCAGTCTGTCTCCAGTGCCCTCCTCAGGGGATGGCAGTCTGTTTCCAGTGCCCTCCCCAGGGGATGGCAGTCTGTCCGCAGTGCCCCCCCAGGCGATGGCACCAGTCTGTCTCCAGTGCCCCCCTAGGCGATGGCAGCAGTCTATCTCCAGTGCCCCCACGAGATGGACAACAGTCTCTGCAGTGTGGGGCCCTGATAAATGAACCTCCTAGTGACGTCAGGTCCAGGTCTGTGTGTGGATGCATTGTCAGGGCTCTGGGACCTGTGCTGTGTGCCCAGATTCACGTGTACCCCTCGTTGGAGCCCTCCATGCAGGATCAGGGGGTCTCTGTGTACAGGGCTGCAGCCGCTGGTTGGGCTTGGTCCCTGGGGTCCTGGGATCAGTGGGGAGGTCACATGTCCTAGAGGCCGGTGGTCCTGTTGGTGCTTGTCTCTAGCAGCTTCTTATTGGCTGTAAGTTGAAGGAGACGGGAGTCAGCCCCAGGACTGGTGGGTCATGGGAGAAGGTTTTGCAGCTCTTGTCTGAGGGTCTGGGGGTGGGAAGGCGGTGGGAGCATGCGTTCAAGCCCAGGACGCCAGGAAACGGTCGCTTGTGCCAGGAAACACAAGGTGCGGTGCACGGGAAGCGTGCTTCTGGAGGGGCTCAGCCAGCGGGGCCAGCGTGTGTGCAGTCGCAGTGATGCAGACCAGCACCACGCTGCCCTGCGGGCACAGGGCAGACATCCCTGGGCTTGGTCCCTGGGGTCCTGGGATCAGTGGGGAGGTCACATGTCCTAGAGGCCGGTGGTCCTGTTGGTGCTTGTCTCTAGCAGCTTCTTATTGGCTGTAAGTTGAAGGAGACGGGAGTCAGCCCCAGGACTGGTGGGTCATGGGAGAAGGTTTTGCAGCTCTTGTCTGAGGGTCTGGGGGTGGGAAGGCGGTGGGAGCATGCGTTCAAGCCCAGGACGCCAGGAAACGGTCGCTTGTGCCAGGAAAACAAGGTGCGGTGCACGGGAAGCGTGCTTCTGGAGGGGCTCAGCCAGCGGGGCCAGCGTGTGTGCAGTCGCAGTGATGCAGACCAGCACCACGCTGCCCTGCGGGCACAGGGCAGACATCCCGGAGCTCGGGAGGCTCGAGGGACACGGCTGTGCTGAGCACCCGCTGGCCACTCTCGGCCTGTGGCCCAGTTCATCTCCCAGCCTCGAGTGGGAGATCAGTCCACTCCTTGGGCCCACTGTGGGTGACCAAGGAGCAGCCACTGACTGCCAGGCACTGGCCCCGCCTGTGGGTGGGACGCGTCCTGTAATTTACCGAGAGAGGGGTGATGCATCGTGGCTCCCCAGGCCAAGGGTCGAAGGGGCTGGGAGGAGCTTGGCGTCTCCACACCTTCCAGCTCGGGCTTCCGCTGCGTGGGCAGGGAGGAGCCCTGAACAGTGGCCAGCGAGCGACGGTGCTGGGGCCTTCTGTGTGGCTCTGGGGCTCTCTCTGAGCCCTGTCCACAATTCTGTTGCTCTGCTTTGAAGGCCCACGGGTGACAAGAAAGGGAGCAAGTTCTGCTGTAGGAATTCCTGGGGGCTCGTGACCTGGGAGGCCCCCACCCTGGACCTCAGGAGTCCGAATGTGCTCCTGGAAGACCCATGACTGGGCGGGAGCGGCCAGAGTGGTCCCGGCTGTTGAGGAGGTGTGGGAGCTGCCAGTGCCTCAGCTCCTAGAGTGGGCCGGGGCCAGGTCTCCAGGGGCCGTGCTGGTGGGGACGCCGTCCCTGCCTGTGGGGACCTGCTGGGCGGGTCAGGCTGTGGGCCCTGCTCTTCCTTTATTTGTTTGGCTGAGTGGCTTGTGGGATCTCAGTTCCCCGACCAGGGGTTGAACTTGGGTCCCAGCACTAGAACTGTGGAGAATCCATTGGGCCGCCAAGGAGCTCCTCCTGCTTTTCCTTGTTTCTTTGGTAATCTGACGTCATCATTTAGCTTTTGTTGGGAATGGAGAGTGAAAATAAAAATAGAATAAAAGCAGGTCAGAGACGCTTTGGAAATTGTTAACTCACAGGGAGACAGGGAGCGTGCTTGCCCAGCCTGCGTTCAGCCAGAGTTCACCCCAGGCCGTCCTGCCGGCGCGCCTGCTGGGGCCGCCACGGCTGTGGGCGCGTCTGTTAGACGTGCGGCCTGTGTGCGGCATGGAGCGCTGACTCCGCATACTGACCCAGTTTTGCCGAAAAGCACAGGAGTTTGCTGCCCTCACCGCAGGCCTCATTTCAGGAATAGAACAAGATTGAGGAGGGTGTTCCAGATGGGCCACTGCTCCAGCTCGTCCTCCCGCCAGGCTCTGATGGAGACTTGTTTTTGTTTTATAGAGAAAACTGATACAGAACCATATAGAGTTCCCATACAGCTTGTAGAAACTCCCACTGCGTTCACATCCCCTCCATCTTGGGGTCAGTGCCAATCTCTGGAATCTGAGTCCATGTTCACTGTGGCTTCTTGACTGGCCGTGTTCTGAAAGTTTTAGATCTTCTGTTTGGATTTCGAAAGTGCAAGCAAGACTTAACATTTGAAAGCGGGAAGACAGGCAGTGTCAGCCTAGCCTTTTCCAGCTTTGTGCTGGGAAGCGGTCCTCTCCCTCCTTGGTTCATGGAAACCCTCTCGCTGTGGTTCTGCTGCTGGTCACCTGCTCTGGAGACCAGGCCTCCACACGAGGCCCCGGGGCTGGAGGCTGGCCAGCGCAGGGCCTGGGTCCAGCCTGCCGTGCTCCAAGACGCCGCTGCAGCTGGTGACTCTCTTGGGAAGACGCCACAAGCGAACGTGCCTCGACGTGCCTCAGTTCTTCTGACGGGAGCCCTGAGGGCGCTGGGCCTTGAGTTGGCGGGGACGCCTCAGTGATTGGACCTGTAGACGCTCAGCTCTGCCAGGCCATCAAGGGGAGCGTGACTGTTCCGCTCTGCCTGAGGGCTCTGCAGAAGCAGGGCAGCACCGTGGTCCTGCCGCGCTCTGTGCCAAGGGCCCCTCCCCAGGCGGTCCCGCGACCCCAGGCCGTGGGCCTCAGAGCCTGGCTGGGGGCTGATGACTTAGGTCCAGATGCTGGAGAAGAGCGTCCCTGACCCAGGAGGCTAGTGCTGGCGTCCCAGCGTCCTTGCCCATGCACGTTGGGGGCTGGCTGGTGCAGTTGGCCTTGGGTCGTCCGGTTGATGTGACACACACTCAGCATGGGCCTGGCGTGTGTAGACAGTTACTGCTGGCACCTGTGTTGTGCTTGCAGCGCGGATGCCCTGCATGGGGGTTTTCCTCAGAATCAGCTCTCCGATAGCCACCACCCAGAGTGAGCACAGGCCCCTGCGGGTGCCGGCAGCCCTGCCTTCCCCCTGGCTTGACTGCAGGCCTGAGTCCCTACAGCCCATCCTGGGCCTGATGCTTGCTAAAATGGTCAGAGCCCCAGTAGGCGCTTTGCTGCCTGGTCCCTGTTGATTTGTGAGCGGTGGGGCACTGGGTCCACGGGGCAGGCGTCTGGGCTGTGCCGACCTCCTGACTCCTGCAGGTGCTCCCAGCCCAAACTCCCTGACCCCCTCTGTCCGAGGTTTGAGTGGAGGCTCTGTTCCATGGGTGGGACTGGTAACCCCTGACCTTGGGAGACTACCTGTGTCTCCACTCCCTCCTTGTCCCAGGAGGGAGATGTCAGAGGTTGGGGTGGGTTGTAGGGTCCCCTGACAACCAGCCCCCGTCCTCTGAGAGTCACCTGACTGGTGTGAACCCAGGTGAGGTTGAAGGGGCTTGTTATGCACAAAAGAAGCTCCTCTCACCCTCCACTCAAAATCCTGGGTCCTCGGGGCTCTGTACCGGGACGGGATGGAGACCAGGTGGATGTTTGTCATGATGTTGGGGTGTCTCTGCAGGGCAGCTGCAGAAACAAAGGTGTCATACCTGCTCCTTGGAACGGGCTCCGGCTGCTTAGAGGCTGTGGGTGGGGGGCAGGGCATTTCCTTCAGGGGGGTTGCTACTATGGGGTCCTGTCTAGAAGTGGGGTCTCTGCTGACACCAATGTAACCCAGCGTGATGTGATGGAGTTTCCTTGAGACTCATTATAAAATAGAACATGTTGTAGACGATAAAGTAAAAAAAGGGGGGAAACGAAAGCTGTGTGAGTCTGGCACGCTGGACAGACGTTATCTCCCGACCTGACCCTTGCAGGATAGGTGCTTGAAAATACGGCATCTGGGACTTCCCTGGTGGTCCCGCAGGTAGGACCCTGTACTCTTGGTGCTGAGGGCCCAGGTTCGCTCCCTGATCGGGGACCTGAGCTCCCAAAGCCACATGGTGCAGCTAAAATAAGTAAGTAAATAAATGAACTAACGAAAAGGGAGCCTAGCACCTTGTTCCTTCTCGAGCTGGAGAGCGCCACAGAGCTCTGTGTCCTCTGCCTTCTGCTTACAGCACAGCAACTCTGTGAGAAAGGACCCTCTTGCCATTTGAGCCCCCCAGAGCTGGCACGAAGGGGCTGCATTGCCTGTAGCCTCCTGCCCACACCGCCCATGGCCACGCTGGCCCCACCTGTGCCTGCCCTGTGTGCCCGTCCCTGTGACACCATGGAGGGGCCTAGGGCTGCTGCTGAGCCGTCTCCTCTCACCTGTGCCCGCCCTGTGTGCCCGTCCCTGTGACACCATGGAGGGGCCTAGGGCTGCTGCTGAGCCGTCTCCTCTCTCCTGTGCCCGCCTCGTGTGCCCTTCCCTGTGACACCATGGGGGTGCCCGGGGCCACTGCTGAGCCGTCTCCTCTCTCCTGTGCCTGCCCTGTGTGCCCGTCCCTGTGACACCATGGAGGGGCCTGGGGCTGCTGCTGAGCCGTCTCCTCTCTCCTGTGCCCGCCTCGTGTGCCCTTCCCTGTGACACCATGGGGGTGCCCGGGGCCACTGCTGAGCCGTCTCCTCTCTCCTGTGCCTGCCCTGTGTGCCCGTCCCTGTGACACCATGGAGGGGCCTGGGGCTGCTGCTGAGCCGTCTCCTCTCTCCTGTGCCCGCCTCGTGTGCCCTTCCCTGTGACACCATGGGGGTGCCCGGGGCCACTGCTGAGCCGTCTCCTCTCTCCTGTGCCTGCTATGTGTGCCCGTCCCTGTGACACCGTGGAGGGGCCTGGAGCTGCTGCTGAGCCGTCTCCTCTCTCCTGTGCCCGCCTCGTGTGCCCTTCCCTGTGACACCATGGGGGTGCCCGGGGCCACTGCTGAGCCGTCTCCTCTCTCCTGTGCCTGCTATGTGTGCCCGTCCCTGTGACACCGTGGAGGGGCCTGGAGCTGCTGCTGAGCCGTCTCCTCTCTCCTGTGCCCGCCTCGTGTGCCCTTCCCTGTGACACCATGGGGGTGCCCGGGGCCACTGCTGAGCCGTCTCCTCTCTCCTGTGCCTGCTATGTGTGCCCGTCCCTGTGACACCGTGGAGGGGCCTGGAGCTGCTGCTGAGCCGTCTCCTCTCTCCTGTGCCCGCCTCGTGTGCCCTTCCCTGTGACACCATGGGGGTGCCCGGGGCCACTGCTGAGCCGTCTCCTCTCTCCTGTGCCTGCTATGTGTGCCCGTCCCTGTGACACCGTGGAGGGGCCTGGAGCTGCTGCTGAGCCGTCTCCTCTCTCCTGTGCCCGCCTCGTGTGCCCTTCCCTGTGACACCATGGGGGTGCCCGGGGCCACTGCTGAGCCGTCTCCTCTCTCCTGTGCCTGCTATGTGTGCCCGTCCCTGTGACACCGTGGAGGGGCCTGGAGCTGCTGCTGAGCCGTCTCCTCTCTCCTGTGCCCGCCTCGTGTGCCCTTCCCTGTGACACCATGGGGGTGCCCGGGGCCACTGCTGAGCCGTCTCCTCTCTCCTGTGCCTGCCCTGTGTGCCCGTCCCTGTGACACCATGGAGGGGCCTAGGGCTGCTGCTGAGCCGTCTCTTCTCTCCTGCAGATCCTGACGGCCCGCTGTGCGGTGTCACACCTGCCCCCGACGAGGAGCTGCCTGCCTGCCCTGAGGAGTTCGATGACTTCGTGACCTTTGAGGCAAGTGGTTTTTCTGGGAGAGCCGAGAGGGAGTCTGATGGACACACGCCCTCTCTTCGTGCACCCTAAACCCTGCGTCACTCGCCGGTCCCTGGGGAGCGCCGTGCAGGGCAGGCAGGGGGCACTGGGACTGCCTGGTGGTTGGCAGGGGTCTGCTCTCCATGCTTTGCACCCAAGGCTGATGGCAGGAGGGCCTCTGTGGCCTGGGGTCAGCAGGGGCAGGCTCTCCTGTGTCATTGCTGGGCCCTTCTGCCAGGCCACCGGGATGTGTGGTGAGGGCCTTGTTTTATCAAAAATGTCCCTAGACCCAGAAAATGGGCCTGGGGACACTTGACTTACACCTTGCTGCCTTTAGCCCCTGCCCTCAAGATGGCTCAGTGGGAAAGAATCTACCTGCCAATGCAGAATTAGCTGTATCTAATTAGTAGAGACTCGGGTTTGACTCTGGGTCGGAAAGATCCCCTGGAGAAGGAAATGACAAGCCCTTCCAGTGTTCTTGCCTGGAGAGTCCATGGGTGGGAGATCCTGACTGGCTATAGTCCATGGGGTCACAGAGTCAGACACGAGTGAGCAGCTGAGCACACGTGCACCGTGAGGAGAAGGTGTGTGAGCGGAGCCTCGGAGGAGACCCAGGCAGCTTCATCACTGGGGTGGTGGGGGCAGAGGCTGGGAGGCCCTGGGGGCTCCATCTGCAGTTTTTTTCTGTTTTGGTCACACGGCACGTGGGAACCTTCGTTGCCCTACCAGGGGTTGAACCCGTGCCCCTTGCATCAGAAGCCTGGAGTCTTAACCACTGGACCACCAGGGAATTCCTGAGGAATTTCCTTTTTAAAAAACACAGCTGTGGCAGCCCCTCAGCCTGCTGTTGCCTGGGGCGGGGTGTGAGGAGAGGGTGGGCCTGAGGCCATGCCCTGACCCTCTGGACATTGGCTCCTTGGCAGATGAGAGACCCTCGGGGTGCTGACAGCCCACAAGACCCCTGCCCTCCACGTCGTCTTGGCGTCTTGTTTCCCTGCTCTGAGAAATGGCCCTCGGTGGCAGAGGTTCACTTCCTGCCAGCCCGGGCCTCCAGGCCACCTGCAGCTGTTCACCTCTCACAGCTCTGTCCCAGAACCCCAGCGGGGCCTGAGCCCCTGAGGACAGGAGCCGCCCACCGTGCATCCCCACTCAGTAGTGACTGGTGCCTTCATTCTGGCTGTGACCGGGGGCGCCGGGCCAGCCCTGCGGCGTGGGCACCAGGTGCCCACGGGCATGAGTGTTGGCTGTGAGGGTCGGCGTGGTCGGGCAAGGAGGGTGGTGTGCAGGCCCGGACACGTCAGCTGTCCAGCCCACCCTCAGCCCTGGACCCTGGGGTGGCGAGCTGGGGAAGGCTCTGGAAGACTTGACACACCTGGAGCCTCCCAGCACAGCAGCTTGGGCCGGGAGAGGCTGCTTGTCTTCGAGCGTCCAGGGAGCCCTGGTCTCCTACTTACCTGGGGGGCCAGCAGCTGACCTCTCCTGCCTGTTGACACCCCGGACCATGCTTTGCCATCAGTGTCTTCCATTTTGCTCTTCTCCGGTATCTCAGTTAGTTCTATTGATTCTTTGTATTTTATATGTACATGGGCATCATGGGTTGAATTGTAGCCCTCCAGAGTCCACCGGAAGCCGTGAAAATGACTGTATTTAGAGATGAGATCTTTGCAGAGCTCATTATGCTGGGTAGGGTGGGCCCTGACTCCAGTGACCAGGGCCCTTGGAAGAGAAAGGGAGAGGGCACACTGGAAGAAGGCGGTATGAAGACGGGGTAGAGCTGGAGGAACCTGGCCTCCACAGGAGCCACAGGAGGAATTCAGCCCTGCTGACACTTCCGCTTCCAACTTCTGCCTCCAAATCTATGGGAGAATACATTCCTGTTGCTCTAAACCTCTGGTTTATGGAAATAGGATGCCCCAGGGAACTAGAGTGACTTCTGTGATCCAGATTGTGAGAGGCGTCAGCACTGGGGCTGCCTCCCGGAGCCTGATGGAGCAGGCTTGGAGGGTTGTCTGGCCCCTGGCCCCCTTTTCTCTGCAGGGTGGACCCCTTGCAGCCCACAGGTGCGGCCCTCCCTCTGAGGTGGTGCTTTGACTCCGGGCATGCCAGCCCTGCCTTGGGCTCGTTACCTTCAGAAGGTGCAGGTGGGAGCCTAACAAAACGCAACAGGACTGCTGCTCAGGTGTTTAGATCATAATTTGTTTTCAACAAGGCAGGAACATTTTAAGTTTTTGTTGTTGTTTCAAAAGAAATGATTCGCCTCGTTTTTTTTTCTGGCAGTTTTAGGTTTACAGAAGATGAAGCAAATGGTACAGGGAGTTCCCGGTTCAGCCCCCTCCACCCCCTCCTGCTACTACACACACACACACAGCCACACACAGCCACAGACACAACACACACAGACACACAGACACACACACACACAGACACACACACACAGACAGACAGACACACACACAGACACACACACACACAGACACACACACACAGACACACACACACAGACAGACACACAGACACACACACACAGACACACACACACAGACACACACACACAGACACACACAGACACACACACACACACACACACACACACACACACACACACACACACACACACACACACACACACACACACACACACACACAGTGTCCCTGCCATGAACATCTCCCACTTGTTGTGAAGGGAACCTGTATGGATACATTCTTACCAGCGAAGCACAGGGTTCTATCAGGGCTCCATCTTGGCAGTGCAGGATCTGTAGGTGTTAAAATAGTTGTAGTTTCAGTGCTTTAAGAATCTTCTCTGTCCCCCAGGTTTGTCCCTTCCTCTCACCAGCACCCAGACCTCTGAACTTGTACTGTCTCCATAGTTTTGCTCTTTCACGATTTTATAGACTTGGCTGAATCTACAGCTTCCAGCCATAAAGGTCCCTCTGTGTGTTTTTTGCTTTTTAAGAGTCAGACACAACTGAGCGACTTCCCTTTCACTTTTCACTTTCATGCATTGGAGAAGGAAATGGCAACCCACTCCAGTGTTCTTGCCTGGAGAATCCCAGGGATGAGGGAGCCTAATGGGCTGCCATCTATGGGGCTGCACAGAGTCGGACACGACTAAAGCGACTTAGCAGCAGTAGCAGCAGCAGAGAGACTTGTAGAGAGCTGGGTATTTGTGTTTTTTTTTTTCCCTAAACTTTTGAATTGTGAAAGCCTAATAAGCCTGTAAGAATATGAGTGAAGATGATGTGTATTACATACAGTACCACATTTGGAGACCCTCTGCCTCTTGTTGATTTTGTGGTGGGGTCCAGCAGTGCTGGTCAGGGGTGCCCTGTGTGTAACATCAAGGGCTCCTCCCGGGGCTTTTCCTGCCAGTGACGGAGGTCCGTGGCGCCCAGTGTTTCCCCAAGCGCCCCTGTGGCCCTAGCTTATAGCAGAGCTCCCAGGAGAAAGGTGTTTCTTTGTTTTTGTTTTTTGCCTCACTATGTGGCTTGCGGTATCTTATTAATAGTTCCCCTACCAGGATTTGAAACTTCATCCTTGACAATGAAAGTGCCCCCAGAGAATTCCCCAGCAGAAAGTTTCTGATGTGGAGTTTCTAAGAAGGGTGGGGGGTGAGTGCAGGTTGTCTCTGAGGTTCTGTGATGGAGAATAAGGCTCTGGGTGTGAATTTGAGCCCTTGAGGCAGAGAGCAGCTGGTGTGGTGGAGGACCCCGCCCACAGGAGGGGGCGCAGGAGGGGCAGGGCCCCTATCTGAACTGGAGGATAGGAGTGGGCTCTGCTGTGCCTTCTCTGGCTCCCTCCTCCTCCCACTCCCAAACTTATAAGAAGATGGGGAAATAGGCTTTTTGTGCAAACTCTTATCAGAAGGGCTAGAAGAGCAAGAACAAAAGCCTCTCTGTTTTGAGAAATGTTATTAAAAGCCTAGCAAGCGTTTCCTGAACTTTGCCCCCTTGCCAGCCAGCGGATCAGGTTTAATGGAGCGCGTCTGGGAGCGGGTTAAACAACTGCTGAGGCTGTGATGGACCTTCAGGTGGACAGACAGAACCTCTGCAGACCCGGCCAGTAGGAGGCCTCGCTGGAGCTGCCGGCCAGCTGGACCCAGTTCCATGGACCCAGTTCCATGGGAAGGCCGTCTGCACACACGCCCTTCCTGGAGCTGCTGTGTAGAGCCGGCCGGCCGGGCGGGTATCTGAGGGTAAGAGAAAGCAGGGCCCCGGTCACGCTCAGCCTGGCCACTGGTTCCCCTCAGAGGGACCATGGCCGGACGGCAGGGCCTCAGGCAGGCCTGGCCGTCCTGGAGCTCCTCGCTGGGGGTGGTGTGCGTAAGCTCCCTGCCCACCACGTTTGTTACCTGGTGAGGAAACAGCCAAGCATTCTCAGGCGCACTGGGATTTCCTTTAACTCATCCTGAGGCCCGTCGGGTGGCACCAGGGCTGCGGGGGCAGGGCTCAGAGCCCCACTGTGCTCCTGCAGGGCCGCCCCACACAGCTTCTGCCACCTAAGGGCCGCTTCACCAGCCTTTCCTGCAAAACATCCGGCTTGTGACGCCTATTCAGGGCAGCCTAACTCCAGGGGGAGACCAGCTGCCCTCTCCTCCTTGCCCTCTCAGCCCACCTCAGACTTTGCCCAGGATCCTCCGGGAGCTCCAGGGCCTCCTGCCCGTGGGCCGCTCTGGGCCCTAGGGCCCGGTCCTGCTGTGGGAAGGAGTGTGGAATGTGGGCGAGTGTTCCTCTCTGTCTGGCAGCTAGGATTAGCGTCTGCCTGGTCTTCCTGCGCCGGCAGGGGAGGGAGGTGACTTCCATCCTGAGCTGTCCTGCCGAGCCCCTGTAGGAAGGCTCACTCAGGCTGCAGCCATGACCGCGGGGGAGGTCAGGCCTGTGCATCAAGCCCACCCCGCTTCTGCGCACCCAGCTGCCCATTAGGACCGGGGCCCGCTGCCCAGAGGCGCCTCTGCTGGGGTGCTGGCCTTGAGTCACCTCTGTCCCTGCAGAAAGCCCGTGTCTCAGGTGTGTGGGCCCACCTGCTTCCGGTCGAGGGCAAGTGGGGGGGGTGAGGAGGGCCCCGGGCAGCTGTCCCTCGGACCCGGGTGGTGGGTCCAGCCTTGACACCACCTCAGCTCGGAGCCAGTCACTCAGTGGTCATGAGAAGCACAGTGGGACTCCTCTTGAAGGGAGTCCCTGGTTTCGGTTTTGAAGTGAGCACTCTGTGGATTACACAGTCACCTGGGACTTGGAGAAGTATGGGAACAGGAGTGTCGAGAAAGGCTGCTGTGGGGACCTCGGGCCTTCCCCGTCTCACTCTGCCCCGGACCAGCTGGCACGCGGGCCCCATTTCAGGCGTTCCTGCACCTGCCCATGTGCGGCCACGTTCTGAGAGGTGGCGACCTTGGGAAAGCCGCGTCCAGCCCCCATTCTCCCCTCGAGGCAGTGCCGCTTGGACGCTCACCAGCTACACGGCTGGTGGATGGGTCACACGACTGGTGGACAGCAGACGGGGCCGGACCTGGTCTCCACTGGGCACGGGGGTGGGGGCATCCATCTGGGGCCCTCTGCCCCCTGCCAAATCTCGTGGCAGAGCCCAAGGTCAAAGTGCAGCCTCTCCAGCCTTTTCTCTGAAATCTCACTCATTTGTCCATCGTTAACCAGCGTGAAAGCTTGGCTGCTTTGCTAACCAGTTGCGCCTTGATTAAAGCTGAGGTTCCAAAGTGAAGGCAACCTGTGTACTGGCTGTAAGTTCATTTGGACAGTCTGCAGATACCTACTTGGTGCTGGGTCCACAAGAGTGAAAACACAGGGTGTTTAGTGGGAAAGTAGCCCTTAACCAGTGAATGTAATTGATCCAACAGTTGATGAATTCAGATTTTGAGGTTAGACCATGTAGTTGAATTTCAGAGCAGTAGTCTGCATGTAGGTAGTAGTCATTGGTGGGGACTTTTAAACTGAAGAAGGCGTGTCCTTAGACTGTTGGATGTCAGTTCACGGGGTGGGTCATTCCAGTGCCAGGGGGCCGCAAAGGGCTGGCTCTCCCGGTGTGTGTATCCTGGGACGCTGGGGTACTTGTGTCTGCTTGAGGCATGTTTACATACACAACTAACTTTAAAACGTACTGAAGTTTGCCGTGAGCCACTGTTTCTGCTTGGAAGTGCAGGAGAGGCATCTCTCATGGGTGCTCTCCACCGTGGGCCCCTTTCCCAGCCGGGACTGACTCTGGGCGTCTCTCCTAGGCCAACGAGGTGACGGACAGCGCGTACATGGGCTCCGAGAGCACCTATAGCGAATGTGAGACCTTCACGGACGAGGACACAGGCACGCTGGTGCCGCCCGAGTGCCTGGACGCCGCGGAGGAGCCTGGGCACGGCACCCTGCTGCTGCTGCCAGGCAGGTGCGTTCCCACCCGCCTGGCCGACAGGGGTCGCAGGGCCCTTGGGGGGTCCTGGCGGAGCCCGAGCCTGTGGAGGCCTTCCCGGGAGAGGCCACAAGGCTGCCCGTCGAGTGTTCACATGCCGTTGTGGGGGGGATTCGCTGGGCGCTCAGGATTTTGTCATCACGGTCTTGGCTCTCTTGACGCAGCGAGAGACTCACTCTTTGGGGCGCGTCCTCACCTGGTCCAGAGGCACCAGAGGGTGGTCCTTGTTGTCAGTCACACCGTGGGAATGTGTGCAGCCCCTTCGTTTCCTGTCAGTTGGACCTGGGCTCTGGGGCAGCTCGCAGTTTAGGTTTCCTGGATGAAGCTGCTTCATGTAAGCATCATGTCTCTCTGTGTGGGCTTTGTCCTCGCAGACTGGGATGTGCCTGGGGCTCGGGCTCGGCTGTAGGGGTTACTGTGGGTTGGATGGTCTCAGGCACCGTTGGGTGGCTCCCTGCCAGCCAGCTGCCTACGCTCCATCCTGGCAGCTCCTGGCATTATCTGCTTCTCCCTGTCCTGTCCTGGCATAGAGTGAGCGGTCCTCACCTGGGTCTCCCAGGAGCCTGACAGGCAGCGCCTTGCTGGCACGCTGCCCTGTGGAGACGCTCTCCCCTGCAGGCTGGTGCCCCTTTGTTGACAGCCGGGCTCTGCAAGCTGGTCCGCAAGAAATGAGACAGTGAGCGGGTGCTGCTCCTCAGTTCCCTGTAGACCTGGCCTCCCAGGTCCTCCGGCCTCGGCGGTCAGAGCCCTTGCTGTGTCTCAGGGGTCCGCTCTGTCTCAGATGTGCTGCAAGCATGTACCCCCCGCCGCTCGCTTGGGGTAGCTTCTCATTCTTCGAGGCGCCTGGCGTGTCTGTGGTTGGCTGCCTGTGCTGTTTCAGTCTCTGCTCACTCCACATCAGTGCAGTGATACTTGCACTTTTGTTTGAAAGCTTTATTGTTTTGCCACTGTTCTCAGCTCTGCATCTCCTGTGTGTGCTGTGAGGCGCAGGGATCACATCTCCCCTCCTCGGGGGACAGAGGCGTCAGGATGTCCATTGGCTCAGGCTCTGTTTGAAGCTTCCTCTTTGCTCTCTGGCCCCCGAGGTGGCTGAGTGTGTGTGCTGCGCTGGCTGGCCCACTCGGCCGTGTGTGCCCTGCGCAGGTCAGCACCGCGTGGTCCCAGTGTGTGTGCTTCCAGCCCCCTCTCCAGGGCTGTGTCAGCTGCTTTGGCCTTGGTGCGTCCATGTGGATCCCAGACTCGGCTTGTCAGTCTCTGGGGAGGGCACCCGCTGGGCTGGGCAGGCGTGTGCTGGGTGCACAGGTTATTTGACAGAACCAGCATCCTGAAGTATGGGCTTTATGTCAGTTCACGGGGTGGGTCATTCCAGTGCCAGGGGGCCGCAAAGGGCTGGCTCTCCCGGTGTGTGTATCCTGGGACGCTGGGGTACTTGTGTCTGCTTGAGGCATGTTTACATACACAACTAACTTTAAAACGTACTGAAGTTTGCCGTGAGCCACTGTTTCTGCTTGGAAGTGCAGGAGAGGCATCTCTCATGGGTGCTCTCCACCGTGGGCCCCTTTCCCAGCCGGGACTGACTCTGGGCGTCTCTCCTAGGCCAACGAGGTGACGGACAGCGCGTACATGGGCTCCGAGAGCACCTATAGCGAATGTGAGACCTTCACGGACGAGGACACAGGCACGCTGGTGCCGCCCGAGTGCCTGGACGCCGCGGAGGAGCCTGGGCACGGCACCCTGCTGCTGCTGCCAGGCAGGTGCGTTCCCACCCGCCTGGCCGACAGGGGTCGCAGGGCCCTTGGGGGGTCCTGGCGGAGCCCGAGCCTGTGGAGGCCTTCCCGGGAGAGGCCACAAGGCTGCCCGTCGAGTGTTCACATGCCGTTGTGGGGGGGATTCGCTGGGCGCTCAGGATTTTGTCATCACGGTCTTGGCTCTCTTGACGCAGCGAGAGACTCACTCTTTGGGGCGCGTCCTCACCTGGTCCAGAGGCACCAGAGGGTGGTCCTTGTTGTCAGTCACACCGTGGGAATGTGTGCAGCCCCTTCGTTTCCTGTCAGTTGGACCTGGGCTCTGGGGCAGCTCGCAGTTTAGGTTTCCTGGATGAAGCTGCTTCATGTAAGCATCATGTCTCTCTGTGTGGGCTTTGTCCTCGCAGACTGGGATGTGCCTGGGGCTCGGGCTCGGCTGTAGGGGTTACTGTGGGTTGGATGGTCTCAGGCACCGTTGGGTGGCTCCCTGCCAGCCAGCTGCCTACGCTCCATCCTGGCAGCTCCTGGCATTATCTGCTTCTCCCTGTCCTGTCCTGGCATAGAGTGAGCGGTCCTCACCTGGGTCTCCCAGGAGCCTGACAGGCAGCGCCTTGCTGGCACGCTGCCCTGTGGAGACGCTCTCCCCTGCAGGCTGGTGCCCCTTTGTTGACAGCCGGGCTCTGCAAGCTGGTCCGCAAGAAATGAGACAGTGAGCGGGTGCTGCTCCTCAGTTCCCTGTAGACCTGGCCTCCCAGGTCCTCCGGCCTCGGCGGTCAGAGCCCTTGCTGTGTCTCAGGGGTCCGCTCTGTCTCAGATGTGCTGCAAGCATGTACCCCCCGCCGCTCGCTTGGGGTAGCTTCTCATTCTTCGAGGCGCCTGGCGTGTCTGTGGTTGGCTGCCTGTGCTGTTTCAGTCTCTGCTCACTCCACATCAGTGCAGTGATACTTGCACTTTTGTTTGAAAGCTTTATTGTTTTGCCACTGTTCTCAGCTCTGCATCTCCTGTGTGTGCTGTGAGGCGCAGGGATCACATCTCCCCTCCTTCGGGGACAGAGGCGTCAGGATGTCCATTGGCTCAGGCTCTGTTTGAAGCTTCCTCTTTGCTCTCTGGCCCCCGAGGTGGCTGAGTGTGTGTGCTGCGCTGGCTGGCCCACTCGGCCGTGTGTGCCCTGCGCAGGTCAGCACCGCGTGGTCCCAGTGTGTGTGCTTCCAGCCCCCTCTCCAGGGCTGTGTCAGCTGCTTTGGCCTTGGTGCGTCCATGTGGATCCCAGACTCGGCTTGTCAGTCTCTGGGGAGGGCACCCGCTGGGCTGGGCAGGCGTGTGCTGGGTGCACAGGTTATTTGACAGAACCAGCATCCTGAAGTATGGGCTTCCTGATCTTCGAGCATAGTTTATTGCTGCATTTACTGGACTCTTCCTTGGCTTGCCGTGGTGGGGGTGGCCATCTGCTGGTGGGCGGTCATGCGTGCACAGTGGGCTCTTGGCTCTGCTGGGGCCAGAGGGACAGCTGTGGGGGCCGTGGGCCGAGCCCCCTGTGTGAGGCCAGAGCCTGCGCGACTCCCCAGGGGCTAGGGAGAGAGGGTTAGGATGCAGCATGTGGTGCTGGGGCTAGCGCAGCTTCCTAACCAGTGTTTTTAAGATAATCAAGTAAGTTATTTTAATTTCTTTTGGGTTAAGTAATTAAAGCTGGAGAAGTGCCAAACCCAGGAAACCATTATGAGGTCTTTAATTTTCTCTGAAGTTTCCAGCCTTGGGCTGTTGTGCTGCCTAAGCAGGGACTTGCTGTCAGGATGCACTGATGTCGTGTGAGCCTCAGTGTGAGACATACCTGAATTGGCGACAGGATGCCGATGTGAACTGAGGTCACCTGTCTTCTGTTGTGGTGCGTGCCGCGCCTGCGGCCCACCCTAGGCCCCCAGCACGAGGTGCACATCCCCTCTGACATAGGGACACACGCCTGGCCGCTCGCTGCCCCAAGCACCCGGGTCCAACCCGTGGAGGCCATGCAGGGTCCCTCTCACCATGCAGGCGGCTTCCTGTCCTGGGTCTGGGCGCATGCACACACAGCAGCTTGTCTAGAGAAACAGAAAGCAGCTCTGTGTGATCGGGTGGCTGTCAGGAGGAATCCCTTCTTCTTGGCTTCAGTGGCTGGTGGGTGGCAGGCAGACTCAGGGTGATCTTCAGAGATGGCTGAGATCCCGAGCCCCCGGGCTGGGTCATGGTGGAGCCCTAGCTGCATGTGCACAGCTGTGGGTTTGGGCAGAGGACTGATGGCCTCCGTGACCCCCGGGCCCTCTGAGGGGCAGCTCCAGTGCCTGCTTGCGGGTTCTGGGGGTGGCTGTGGTGAGGAAGGGGTCCGGCCCCGGCCAAGAGCATCTGCCGGGAGCCGGGGTGCAGTGAACCCTAGACTCCAGGGCATCTTGTGACTGGAGGACACAGACCATGAAGCTTTGGTTATCGACGTGGTGGTGTTGGGTCGGTTGGGCCAGGCGGAGTCCATGGGCAAAGTCAGCCTCACCTGAGTTTACCTTTCCCAGCGTGACTGGAGGAATAGGTGCTCACACGTGTGGTCGCAGTGGGCTCTGAACAGAGGCTTGGGTCACATCCGTAGCTCTGGGGTGCTTGGTCCCAAGGCGGCAGCTGACTCTCCTTTCCCTCCGCAGGTCCCACCTGCAGGGCCAGTCTGTGGTCACGGTTATAGGTGGCGAGGAGCACTTCGAGGACTATGGCGAGGGCAGTGAGGCGGAGCTGTCCCCGGAGACCCTCTGCAGTGGGGACCACGGCTGCAGGGACCCCGCCTTCCTTACCCCCAGGTAAAGGCTCCTGTTCGCAGGCTGGTCTCGCTCCCTGAGATGTAGCTGAGCAGTGCCACTGAGGTTAGGGATCCCGTTGGGGTGAATGTTGGCTGCAGCCCTTCTCGTCCCGCCGTGGTCCCGTCTCTCCCCGTTTCAGAGGCCTTGGCCGAGCCCCAGGCATACAGACAGGGGACACTTGGCTATGTGCGCTTCTCAGCGCCGCTTGTGAACTGAGTTGTGATTTGCGGTGAGCTTGACAGAGGCTGTGTGTGTGTGATGTGTGTTCTGTGTATATGAGAGTACGTGTGTGCTACTATGTGTGGGTGGTGTGCGTGTTGCCTGTTCTGTGTGTGTCACGTGTGTTCTCTGTGTGAGTGTGTGTGGCTGGTGTGTGTGATGTGTGGGTGGTGTATGTGTTGCTTGTTCTGTGTCACGTGTGTTCTGTGTGTGTGACGTGGGTGGTGTGTGTGATGAGGACTATGGCGAGAGCAGTGAGGAGGAGCTGTCCCTGGAGACCCTCTGCGGTGGGGACTACGGCTGCAGGGGACACAGTGGGTGGTGTGTTTGCGGCCTGTTCAGTGTGTATGGTGTGTGTTCTGTGTGTGTGGCTTGTTCTCTGTGTGTCATGTGTGTTCTCTCTGTGTTGTGTGTTCTGTGTTGCATGCTGCATGTGTTGTGTGTGTTGCCTGTTCTGTGTGTCACGTGTGTTGTTGTGATGTGTATGTGGCCTGTTCTGTGTGTGTAGCGTATGTTGTGTGTGTCGCACGTGTTGTGTGTCACATGTATTGTGTGATGTGTGTGGTATGTGTGTGATCTGTCCTGTATGTGTTGCGTGTGTTCTGTGTGTGTGACCTGTGGTATATGTGTGGCCTGTTCACTGTGTGTCGCATGTATTGTGGGTGTGATGTGTGTGGTATGTATGTGACGTGTGTGGTGTGTGTCGTCTGTCCTGTATGTGTTGCGTGTGTTCTGTGTGTGTGTGACCTGTGGTGTATGTGTAGTCTGTTCTCTGTGTGTCACGTGTGTTGTCTGCACCATGTGTGTTGTGTGTGCCACGCATGTTGTGTGTATGTTGCGCATGTGTGTGTCATGTGTGTTTGTTATGTGTGTGACGTGTGTGACGTGTGTGGCCTGTTCTGTGTGTCACACATGTTGTGTGTGTCGACATGTTGTGTGTGCCGCGGGTGTTGTGTGTGTCATATGTGTTGTGTGTGTGACATGTGAGGTGTGTGTGGTCTGTCCTGTGCATGTTGCCTGTGTTCTATGTGCGTGTGATGTGAGGTATATGCGTGGCCTGTTCTCTGTGCCACGTGTGTTGTGTGCCACGTACATTGTGTGTGACGCGTGTGGACTGTTCTCTGTGTCGCACGTGTTGTGTGTGCCACGTGTGTTGTGTGCCACACGTGTTGTGTGTGCCGCGCATGTTGTGTCGTGCGTATTGTGTGTGTCACACGTGTTGTGTGTGCCACATGTGTTGTGTGTGTTGTGCATGTTGTGTGTGTGCTGCGTGTGTTTGTTGTGTGTGGTCTGCCCTGTGTGTGTTGCGTGTGTTCTATGTGCATGTGACATGTGGTGTATGTGTGTCCTGTTCTCTGTGTGCCGCATGTGTTGTGTGTGTGCCACGTGTGTGTAGTGTGTGTGTGCCGCGCATGTTGC